>JAECUM010018265.1:0-87339 GCA_016617855.1 Megalonaias nervosa
AAAAAAAAAAAAAAAACAACAAAAAAAAACAACAAACAAACAAACAAAAAAACGTTGTGTGAAAAGTTGTTTCCAAAACAAAAAAAAAAAATAATGTCAGTAAAAACATGTTCATATGTTAAAGATATTCTCCGCGATTTTGCATGTCGAATACATGAACCATTAAATATATCTTTTCACAAAACCGGAATAGCAGGAACGGAAAAGGAGCAAATATCTTAGTCCAAAACCTAAACTGAATATCAAATAACTAAAAATCATTATATGTATATCCAAGAGAGAGAGAGAGAGAGAGAGAGAGAGAGAGAGAGAATTTGTTTCTTAAAATCTATTTAAAGTCCTTCTCCATACGAAAAGGAATGTAGCGCAGCAACATACAACAAAAAAGAACAACATACACGAAGATAAAATGAACTTGACATATTAACGGGTCCAAGAGAAAACAAACAGAAAACTTCAATAAGATCTTTAATGGCAAAGGTCACTAATCATTCCAAACTCAAAGAAATAGTGAAGAATGCAAGGAAACCCGGCCAGCAGGTAATACCCGAAGGGAGCGGAGTACAAGCGTAGAAACTCTAATATCTGGAAGACGTGAGGGAAAATCAAAGGCAGAAAATAGAAAGACCTCATTAGAAAATCTTAATTGAAACTCTAAATCATAAAAGCCTTCCATATTTGGAAAGTTAGCGCAGGGTCTTCTCTAAAGCGCTAAACAGCTACATGTGCTGGGATGAAATGGGAGATGATCTCAAATAACTACTTATTTCAAAGTATTATATTGTTTGTTGTATGTGTAATAAATGGGAACACTTCTACCAATCCGGTCTGTAATCAGTTTATGTGACAACTGATGTTGATATTAATACTGAATGATGTCAATATGGTGTCCCACCCTGCTAAAGATCGTCTTGAAGTAGTTAAGGGCGATATAACCGGAAAGATAAATGGCATTCCATCATATTCATCGAAGATACGAACAGCTTGTGTATCTCTGTCTACAGATTCAAAGTACAGTTGGGAAAATAAGGATAAAATTTTATGGGTAATAGATTAAAAACGAGAGGCAGACAGACCGACTGAGGTGATAATTTGAAGGAAAAGAAAAACAATTTAAAAGAACAATACTGCACCACAAATTATTGCAGATTTCGAAGTTGCAGTTTGCTTTGATTGTTTTCTCTTGCGGCTGGTGAATCTACAAATGTGGTTGAAGGAACATAACCGTTCGGCCTTTTGTCCTTGTTTTCTGGATGAACCTGTCAAAAGATAAGTCAAATGACCATTAATTAGCATTTGTATTTACAAGGATAGCGCTTACAGGTTATGGCATATTTTTATAAGCACATCCAAATAATTGCTAATAAGGATTTAACCTGTAAATAGATGTGGTGACTCCTGCCGAACAACATTAGTTCAATCACAAATTGGCTATTCCAGACATGAAATCTGACAACTGCATACTGATTTGGTTACAGCATCAATCACGGAGGGCAAACTAACAACGGAATTAACCCCCAATACCGTGCGGTAACTACGGAAGGTACAAATGTAAAGCTTACGATGGACACGTCGCACATATAAGTGTCTGGCGTAAGTTGTATTCAGTGCCCTATATCTGCTAGAATAATTCCTATATAAGATACAGCGGATTCCATCAGTCTTTATTATTTTCTGTATTTTTATTTTGTTTGCCCGTTTGTTTTCCTGTATATTTTTCTTGCAGCAAATTGGTATGCAATGTTTGTGAATTTTAACATAAGAACAACACAAATTAAGTCCATCCGGTAAAGATTAAATCTTCATACATTTGCTTCACTCTATGAAGGAAAATTCTAGGAACTTCCATGTCTGGGCTTGTTAGTAACAAACGTTATGACAGATCATAGTTTGGAATTTTTTTATTTATTTGGAGTTTGCATAGACTTTCGTCAGTTTAATACAATCACCATGTTTGATGTGAACTAATGCCAGATATGGTGGGTTTACTTTCAAATTTTGCAGATCAATAGCGTATTTCAAAATTAGATCTCACCAAATGATATTGGCAGGTGCCCATCGCTGATAATACCCGCGCGTTAACGGCATTCGGACCCATTCGACATTCGCGATAGGTCTATACCTGTTTAAAAATAAATTAGGTCAACGCCGGTACGTCATGCGTTCGTCTTATGCCAAATTGTTGAAAAACATGGAGAGCGTAGATAGTTTCGTTGACGATATTCTTGCATACACGCATACATTGAAAGGGCATATTAAGGTATTAACCAACTGATTCGACAGACTCCGCAAACCCAAAAATTTGTACTATAGCATATTGTAACTTGGAATGCTTGGGCCATGTAGGAGGAGGATCACGGCAGTTAAAACACCACTCTGACAAAACTGAAGCGATTAGGGTCGCCTCTAGATCAGAAACAAAGACGCAGATTTGATAGTTCCTTGGGTTAATAGGGCTTTACAGGAAATGTGTTCCAAATTTCATCCCTATAGCTAGTCGGTTGACGGACTTAACTAGGAAGGGGAACCAAATAAAGTTTCCTGGGCTTAATACCAGGAAAGAGCTTTTAATGCACTGTAGGGATCAATGTGCACCAGTCCTAAAGTGTACATAGCTGAATATATCGTTCATTTTGAGAACCGATGCGCCTGACACTGGATTATGAGCATTTTTATTATAGGATTAAGGAGGGTAAAGTTACCCATTGCTTATGCTGTTAGGAAATCACTGCTTCGGGAGAAAAAAATAATTCGTGATCGTAAAGGAGTGCTTGGTACTGATGTGGGGAACAGGAAAATTTCACAAGTACGTTTCCGGAAGGGAATTTATCATTGAAACGCCAGTTCCTTATGTATTTAAATAAAGCGAACGCAATATTGATGCGTTGGACATTGTCATTACAGCCATATCATTTCCAGATTGAGCCAATTCGAGGGACGGAAAATGGGAGGAGTGGTTCATACATAGTTATTCCCAGGATCGGCCTTAGGGCAAGGCGAGCAATGCAGTCCAATTGACAAAAATATTAGGCATACTACAGTAACTCCAAGATGGCGCCTTGGGCCTCTCAAACTAAAAGGCCGGGGGTGGATGGTAATGGACTATTCGATGAGAGCTTTGGAACCGGAAGTATCTCGTGATCATTGACTAGGCGCCACGAGAGACATATCATATGTTCCATTTTTAAATCAGTAGAATTCACTATCGCTATGTTATTGAAAGTGAATTAAACATACATCTTACTAGCTGATGAACCATGCATTGTTCATATATGTGTTTAAATTCTATACATTGATTATCCCTAGTGATAGACTCATATATTACTCATATCTTCTTGTAAGTTCAATACATTGACCATTCGTTATGGTTGATCCATATATCAATCATATTTATTGATGAGTTCCAGACTTTGATTCTCGATTGATTACTCGATGAAGATAAGTGCTTTGATTAGTTCTGTTTAGGATCGATATCATTTTCTTATATCCATTGTTGACCTCTGTGCATATCATTCTGTTAAATCCATTCTTGAACTTCACGGGCACGATTATGGAGATTTACTCATCGTCGAATTACATCATTATAAATAAACCTCCGATTCATGAATTTGCTTTCAGTGACTTCTCGAAATTCAGTATTTCTAGGTTTCAGTATGTTACAATAGTAATGAACCATCTCCAAAAGTTGAAAGAATAAGTAAAAGGATATGTGTCTGGACAAAGAAAATAATGTTGCCATTAGCGTGAAGAAACCTTTATTCGATATGCCAGGACAAATTTCCAAGTCCAACAAAAGTCACAAGTCAGAGTGGGCGTAGAATATTTTCCTGCATGCGATGATACAAGACAAACGTCTTAACTAATTCGGATCAAACCGTATGTCTCGATCTCCTTGCAGTTTTTGTCTAGCCTACCTAAATGGGCAGTCACATTTCCGCCAGCGGTGTAATCAATATATCAAAGTTTTGGTTCAAGTTTTCAGCAGTAGTTTTTATTGTAAAACGGTGTCTTTGTTTCACATCTCGTCTTCGTATCCCAACTAGTTACACTTGCTGAGCAAGTGCTAAAGTGTAAATGTCCTTATTGTTAGTTCAGTTGCATATTTTCATGATAAAATAAATGACCGTTTGAACTATTTGCCATCCTCGTGCTATGGAGGTCGTTAATTGTTTTCTAGACCCGTTCCGGAACATGACGACCAATCCGCGATTGTTTAACGAAAATAACCGCCTAATTTCTTTTATCGTGTATACCAGACAGAATATATGCTATTCCTTCATTCCCATGTGTAATACTACTACTACTACTACTACTACTACTACTACTACTAATAATAATAATAATAATATATTATTATTATTATTTGTAAAATGACAGATTCATTTGCTACGCTAAATTCCGAGGGTTTTTTAACGAAAATGCTTCGCAACCTTTCCAATACATATGTCAGCCTTAAATAATACTGAAAGTGACGAACAAAATTGTACAGCTCATTTCGTATCGCGTGGGATCTATTCAGTGCAAGCCTAGTCTCGAAATCACTTTATGGAATCGGTTGATACTCGTCACTAGGAATTTTAGCTGTAACTCGAGCAATAATGTATTTATGGCTTATACCTAGTTATCGACCCTTGCTTTATAATTACGATTGCACAGATTGCCTTGTAAGGATAGACTGCACAGACTAAAAGTTGTCTCTATGTATTGAGCCAGAGGACGTCTAAAACTTCATATTTTGCGCTGACCTTTAAATCGAAATCTATAAAGACTTGTATACATAGGACTAAATATATATTATAGCCGGAATTTGGCGCTAAAACTAAATACTAGCTTCGGAAAATCCATTTGTAGTTTCAACTTTCACTTTCAATACTCTGAAATGTATTACAACACCTAGCCGTAATGCGAGGACACTACATTCATAGAATCTCCCTTTTAATACAAGGTAAGTAAAATTTGCTATTACCATAAATGCAGTGGCGCATTAAGGGGGGGGGGGATGCGCGAGTCACTTAAGAGATAGATCTACAAATAAACCCTAAACTGTCCTGTATATGTGTATATGACTATACTAAGCTAAGTATTAGATGGTTTAGAACTATATGTGGTTTTATTTAAACATATATTATTTTATCCGAGGCAGCGAAGGGGGGTTTTGGACATGGGCGTCCGCACATAGGGACACTTGCGCCCCCCCCCCCGACCCATTAACCTCTAAACATGTTTTTCCCCGCGCCCCAGGTTGAGGAATGACTAGTGGGGGTGGGCTCAGGGCACGTTCCCTTTGCACCCTCACCTAATCCGGCACTGCATACATGTAACTTAATATATTTTGGTATGGGTAAATGCGCATTCTCTCTCTCTCTCTCTCTCTCTCTCTCTCTCTCTCTCTCTCTCTCATGGGAGTTTCATGAAGATTTCAACGCATGGTCAAAATGAAGTTATCAAAAGTTCATGAATTTCTTTTTCTATCATTTGACCGCAGGGTCCCCATAAAGGTCAAATATAATAGATTCTATAAGTATTCAGTTGGTACTCTAAGATCACTGTACAGCTTACTCTGAAAACGTCAAGCTTAACGTGTTGACTTCAGTGCTTTGTTTCAACCGTTCAATGAACATTTTGGATTGTACAGTTTTAGGTCATTGTGCTCTAATTAGTTTTACTCTGTGCAAAGAAAATGTTTATTACATTTTACCATGGGGTCCCCCTGCCCTTCACCTCAAAATATGTTTTAGCCTACATCTATAAAACTTATTAGCTGACCGCTACATTTTGTGCCCTCCCCGGACAAATAAACATGTTTTGGCCTACAGCCGTAAAACTTAATAGCTGACCGCTACATGTTTGTCCCCTTCCCCGGACAAATTTCTGCGGGCGCCCTATGTTTGCCCACCTCCCCCGGAAAAAATTATCCGGGCGCCCTTGGTAACAATGTGATCATTTCAGTTCGACCTAATACAGCTTTCTTTTAATCTTAAAGAAACATTACAAAAAATGTTTCAAACAGACTCCAAATATTTCCAAAGACTCTAAATATTTCCATTTGAATTAATACTTACTACTTACACAGAATATAATTCATTTAGTTATTTTAATCGTACTAGATCCATCACTCCTAAAACTTAAAAGTGCAAGTTTTTTATTTCACTTTTTTCTCTCTTTCAGTTTCAAAATACCATCGAATACATAGCTGTTTGATAGTGTGAAGACACTGCACATATAGTGGACCGTCTTTTAAGTCAGTAAACTTTTCTGTCATCGTAACTTAAAATAGGAAAAACAATTACTTATCGAATCTGTATCGCCACCTCTCTCTCTCTCTCTCTCTCTCTCTCGGTCGCGAGCACGCGTTCCGAGGACTCATTTCTCACTATGTTTTATGAAGGATAAATGATTATCGTACAGTCTTGCTAATATTACCATGACAGATGATTTTCATAAACATGGACATTATTTGGACGTAGTAAATACCTGTGCACCATTGTGTGAAATGATAAATTGAAACGCATAGATGATATTTATTGTTGAGGCCTTCGTGGACATGTGCTTTAACGTTTCCAGGAAACCTTATATTCGCCCTTTTAAGAAAATATCCTTGCTTTGTTGATCTTAATTTTTTTCATGATTCAATTATCTGCACTTTACTAATGCACGGTTTCAACAGTAAAGAATACTACGGAAATTAACATAACTTAGCAACAAAAATCTTCTTTCCTGTTTTCAGTCCTACATCGATAGATGTAGAAGAGCATTCTCCCCTGAGATGTAGTTAAACGTAGTTACCAAGTTTGGCATATCTTCATGGTTTATAATGATCATTTCAATTATGATTTTTATTTTAAAAAATTTACAATCTCTTTTCTCCATATTAAAGTAAGTTATTGTTTCATCGTGAGGAAAGGATGCATGTTTCTAACAGATAATGACTGTTTTTGTGGCAGATTTCTGCCAACCATTTGCAACTTCTCTACTTAAATATTTGTTCATTCAAACACGTTGACATAATTATAAATAAATCGTCTTAAGGCGACAAATAAACCAACATTAGTAAAATTTAAGTCGAATATCCATTTGTTTATATCGACTTGATGACAGAATAATTTGACCAAAATCTATGTTAATGCCCACTTATGCTGTGTGTGGTGGCAGTATTTCTTCCACTTACCCACTTAAAAAAGTCATCTTTTCCTTTCAAATTTGTCGACATAACTCAAGACAAGCCTTCTTAAGATGTGAAATAAGCTATCTTTGTCATTCAGATTTGTCGACATAACTACAGACAAGCCGGCTTCAGACGTGAAATAAGTCGACTAATCAATATCTTAAGGCGACTTAACGGTTCTTCTGTGTCGACTTACTAACATGATAGGTTGAGCAAAGGTCGCATGAATGACAGTATGTCCCATGCATTTTAACCGCTAACATTACCCAATCAAGTCGACATTATGTTGAAAATGGGGCGACATATTAGGCGATTAATTGAGCGTGAATCGAGATATTTCAGGGTGTTTATAGCACGCATTATTATTTTTAATCACAAGGAGAGTTCTGGCTCACTTTTCTTTTCCAAAAGTGTTTATATATATATATATATATAAAGATCACTGTTCTGCAGATTCACACATCGATACTAATTTGAAATGGATGATGATGAGGATAGTTCTGGCTCACTTTTTTATAGTTATGGCTCACTTTTTGGGGAGTTTTGAACATGGATCAATGAGAGTTCTGGCTCCATTTTTTTATTTTTGACGTTGACAGTTTTGAACGTGGATCGATTTCTGGCTCACTTTTTAAAGAGTTCTGTCTTACTTTTTCATAGTTCTGGCTGTTTTTCGAACGTGGATCGATGAGAGTTTTTGCTCAATATTTTTTTGAACGTGTATCGATGAAAGTTGTTAGTTTTAAACGTGGATCGATGAAACTTTTTGAGAGTTCAGGCTAATTTTTTGAGAGTTCTGTCTTTTTTTTAACATGGATCGATGAAAGTTTTTGAGAGTTCTGTCTCGGATCGATGAGAGTTCTGGCTCACGAATTTTACAATGTCCGTATGCCAGTATATTGTTTCCATCCGAACAGTATCTTTTATCGTCGAACTCGCATAATCCTTTTCTGTTGATGAGAACCGTCGAGAATTGATGCGAGTGAGATCGGAATGATTTCATCGAGTAATATTTTAGGCTGCCCTGAAATGCTTCCCGATAATGATCGAACGTGGCCACGTTATCAGTGACGGCATTTTTTACCCCTTTCGCTTTTTTCTTAACGTGTCCGTCATCGAGGGGGAAGCTATACATTTTACTTCTGAGTCTGATGAACTTCGAAATAGGTTTTCCATTGGCTTCATCTTTGACCCTTCCTAGAACCTTTTTGTTGTCGCTCCGTAATAGGTTTTCCATTGGTTTCATCTTTGACCCTTCCTAGGACCTTTTTGTTGTCGCTCCGTAATAGGTTTTCCATTGGTTTCATCTTTGACCCTTCCTAGGACCTTTTTGTTGTCGGCGCAGTAAAACGGACAATGTTGTGAGTAATCACTGAGGTCAAATAATTCTTTGTGGTCGAACATATCTTGGTAAAAAAATTTTGTTGTGATTTCGTAGTCGAACGAGTTAGTGTCCGTCATGAGCAGCTTTGCCTTGTTGTTGTATTTGTTTTTGATAAAATCCTAACGAAACTCATGCATGAAAACCTTAGACAGATCTAACACAGCCGCTCCAATGTAAATCAATTTATCTAGTTTAAGCGTTTTTGTTTTTTGTTTGCTTTCTATGGCAACACGATTTTCATCAAGTACTTTCATTTTAACAAAGGCGTCATCAGCTACTAGTTTATTTCGTCTCTCGACGTTGTTGACGACATCAATGTTTTTTCATTTTCGTTTTTTTCCATGATCTTTCCGTACAAGCTGTTGTTCATGAGCTTGAAGAAATCCTTGTCAAAATCGGTGGTGTCTTTAGTTCTTTGTGCCGTGTTAAAGTCCATATAATATTTCATCCACGGCGCCTGTTTAAACTCTAACGGTTTGTGAACTTTTTCAAGAACGAGTCAATGTTGCAGTGCTTGTAACAACGCCCTGCAATGGAGTAAGTGCAGTGTATTTTACTTTAGCATCTCCAATACCAGAGTTTTTAGCTCTTATTGTTGCTCGCTTAACCAATAGCTGTCTATGAGAACGCTTTCTGCGCAGAACGGATAATCGCTATGGAGCTCCTGAAGGTGTTCTGGATAGTTCAGATCTACTTCGAACGAATTAGCCATCGTACACATTTAAAGGATCATCAAGGATGCCACGATGCATTTCGTCGAGAAACTGCTCTCCGGATATCCAGTGAAAGCCGCCTGTAGGAAGTGGCTATAACATGGCACAACCATATAAATTATTGAATTCAGGTAAAACAGTGTAAAGTAGTGGTTTAGTTAGACCGTAGTTGCACAGGTATTTGTTAATGGCGATGGCATGTGTTTTGCTGATGACAGAAATTCCACCTCGAGTCATTTTTTCCGTGAACATCAACATGTCAGGGTTGGTGAACAGTTCTAAGGTAGTTCCACTTCGCTGAAGTAAGGCATCAAAGGCATGTTCTGGCGCTGAGAAGTCCCAAAGAGGATCCAGACGGTAATGATTCAGGCACGTTTTTCTGAAATTTTTGAATACGTCCGCGAGCACGAGCACGTCCGTTTTCAGATACAGGTCGCGACAATCTCCGAGGGTTTTACAATCAAATTCTGACCAAATCTTGCACGTGTAATCGTAGTCCTTGTCGCCGATGTTTTCCAGGTTCAGCGAGGATTAGAACACATCTTTTGGAGGCAACGAGGTTTCATCAAATCAAAACTAAGCATCGATGTAATCGTAAGGGTAACCCCTGTTTGTTTTAACAGATCTGCCTTAATATCAAATTCTTTTTCCAGGTTTCCAAAGGTGGGGCAGTTCTTAGCAAGCTCTTCTAGCGACGATGACGTAAACTGGAGCGAGTCAATGAATAAAAATGGTCCGACTGAAATAGACGTGTACTTTTCACAATTATGAGGGATGACCTTAATTTTGCTTCGGACGCTGCTAAGGACAGAATTTGCTCTGAGATCGCTTTACGTGGCCACAATAAAATATGCATCATATCCTTGAAGATTATGAGCAATGACAGGAAGAAAATGTGTGTTGTTAAAGTTGTACTTGCATCCAGCATGAGCTGCCCCTGTGAACTTTCCTGTGTTTTTACAATGGTCTCTCACCTTTCGACGTTTGTTGACATGTTTAAACGTCTGCTCGTAAATATGACACATGATGCGCTGTTGTGTCTTTTTCGTTCTCCGTACGTCAAAGAAATCATCGAAGCTGAATTTCTGCGAATATCCTGAACACAATGCAATTCCACACAGAGACTCTCAAAGAACCACATTATGCAGTCCTCACTGCGGTACTGCTGATATTCCGATGGCAGTGTTTCTTCAGCCGAAGAGCATAATTTATAACCTAATGCACATGGTATGTGGTTTTGTTCTACCTGTGTGAAAGATTGGTCAGTGGAATGTGCATGTTCTTCAACTTTTTGCAGGACTGCTTCACAGTCGAATACCGCATATAAATGTTGTACATATTTTTTTCCTGTTATCGTGGAAGACTAGTTTATTTTTGTGTTCGTTAGGCATCTGGTTAGTTTGTTCTTCCTGGCAGTATCTCGCCGTGATATGTTTGTGTAGTTTTTCTTCTCATTGAAACCCGTGAAGACAAAGATAGCAGATTTTTCGCCGTTGTGTTTGTTGTACTGAGAGCTAATTTGCTGAAGTTTTTTGATCCGCAGGTAATACTGTCGATAGTATAAGAGATTGATCATGTCTTGTGATGCTGTTTTCGAGATGTGCATGGGATAAACCATAAACCGCTTATCGTCCGCATTGATCTTTAGATGGTTTAACATTTCACACTTTTCCACGTTGCTCACCGCCACTAGAAACGTCATGTGGGTGGTGTTTAACATGTGCAAGTATGTTTTGTACTTGATGATACGATCTGCATTATCCTCTTCCGTATACAGCGCAGATAGCACTGACCAGACCAAACAGTGTTCGTCATCGTTTTTCACGTTGATGAAGCTTTTTGTTTTAGTGATTTGTTTTGGTAATTCCACGTTCATTCCACCGCGAGTTGGAGTGATTTGGCAGTGTGAAAGTTAATTTTATTGATCCCTGCGAAAATCCAAGCCGACCCTGACTCTTGGTAATCTTATATTGTTCTCTGTATGAACTGATAAGCAACGTCAATGACATCGCCAAAGTTGGACTTACAAAGTCACGCTCTGGCTGGTCAACCAATTATCGTTCACCTGATTTTCACCTTCCGCATTTATTTTAACGAAATGAACATTAAATGAGACTCCTGGTTTTATACCAGTAAACATTTTAAGTTCTTTTTCAGCAACAGGCCAGATCAACTGTTGGATCGTGTCCTTGGTGACACCGAACACCGACCTGGTTTGCCTCGCCGTCAACTCATCGTGTTGTAGTTTTCTGGTGGCCTTGTCGCTAACTTTCCATTGCTGTCGTCTGATCTCGTCAAGGCTGATTCGTGGCAGTGTCATTATTTTTTTTACATCGTGCGATACTCTTTTCTTTGTTTTGCTTTTTGAACACATCGACGGCGTTTTTGATCGCTTCTTGGTTCGCTTTCGATTTAGGGTACTTGACTAGCTTTCTAGTGATTTTAAAGTAATCCAGTTGAAGATTTCTAGCTGCTAACCAAGCCTGTTGCTGTTGTGTGATCACCGTGAGATCGCTTAGTTCGCGCAACCTCCTTGCGATATCGTCGTTGTGTTGTTGTTCGATCAAAGCGAGCACTTTCTTTCCTGAGGTCGTTCATTGCCTGGTTGGCTTTAGGAAACGCCGCTTTTCACCCTGTAAGCTGTCTGTGAATCTCCCTTAGTTGATCCACAAGAGCCTTTCTCGTGATGGTCGTCATGGTGTGTATATGTAACTTTCACACACAATTTGATGTTTGATCTATTGCTCACACTACCCGCCGTGGGATTTATATATAGATGTAACACAGAATTATGTGTTTAATTGGTTGTTCATAGAATTTTATGTTTGAGACGTTAATTATAGAATTGTATCTGCTCTTTAATATATACACATGGCACCGGCAACAACCAGTAGTTGTAAGTAGTAGTTTTATCAATCCACCGAGATCTGCAACCAGCAATGGGTCGAGGACTACTGCAGCAAACATAACTTGCTCACCAAAAGGGGACGATGCTGTAAACCATGTGTTGGTTGCGGTCAGGGCATAAGAGGAAAAAAACTTATTTGGGTGAAATGCTGCTGATCCAAGAACAGATTGATCAAATACTATTACTGAGACAAAGAACCCAAATATAAGACATCATTTGGTCTTGTAACTTCTGAGAAGTACTTGTGGGTGGATAAGCAGCTAAACATGATATGATCACAACATTGATGCAAAAAAAAATCCCCAAAACCCCAAGAAAATCAAGAATACAAAATCTTAACACGCCTTTGCAATGTGATGAAATAAAACAACCCTTTGTACAAAAAGGATGAAAATTTAAACTCCACCAATAATCAACCATAATTCTGGACCTAATGAGTGTGATAAAAAATCTTCTTAAAGATGACAGACGGTAATAACACCGATAACTTTAATTATCACAGACAGATATAACAACAGTAAATTAGTAAATTACAACGTGCAAAATGGTGAAAATGGTTGACAATCAATGATGAGTACGAAGGATCTGCAAGAAATGACGGAGGAAAGGAACGAGGCAGTGAGGAAACACAAAATCTGCTTATTCACCAATTGTCTATGACGTAATTATCTAAAATGTCTCTTTCGAGAAATATATCCCGTGGAAAAATTCTTACAGCAAGTTAGAACAAAAAGTTATTTTGTTGTCTGAATGCAAAGGGAACATGTAGCACATTTACTAATACTACTATAGCTAAAATAACAACAATAACTACTACTGCTACATCTACTACTACTAATAATATAACATCAACAACATTAAAAATATCAATAATGATGACAAAAATGATAGCAATAATAAAACAATTATAACACATGCATTAAATGAAGGAAACACTATAACTTGAGCCAAGAGAAGATGTGGAGAAAAACTGCATTGGTCAGCTTAAGATTTCAACTGTATAATCTAATATTACACTTTATGTAAGTGTTCTTCAGCTCCAGTGGTTTTCAATCAATAGGTAGGAATGCAAGGAATTTACAGAATGTACAATAGTTTTATTATATATATATATATATATATAAATATATATAAGAATAACACATGCACCTTTATCAGTTGACAGAAATGTCGCATTCCCAGGGAGCGGAGCCCATGGAAACAGGACACCATGACCCAAAGACAACTGGCATCATCAGAGAGCAAATATATGCCACAGTATATGGACAATGCATCGGTGATGCAGTAGGCATCATGGCGAAATATATGGGCAAAGAAAAAGCAGAACAAGTACGTTAGAATATTTTATTTACATATGTACAATTGCGCATAGAATTTGTAATGCCAATTTATATTTCAGTTTTCATTTTTATTGACTTTTTATGTTTAGATCCTACAGAGAAATGGAATTCTCGAATACAATCAACCGGTCAGCAACAAAATACCCTGGGCAGCCGGAGACTGGACAGATAACTCCGACCAAATGATTCTGATGATGCAATCCCTCATTGACAATGGAGGTCAAGTATGTACAGTATTAATCTTTGTAAAGATTAATTATAATAGAATGCTTACTACACAAGTGTAGGAAATTTTCAATTTCCGCTGACAAAACTTCTGGTTGTAGAATCCAATTTCGTTTTTATAGTTTATATTTCTTTGGCAGAATTTATGATTCCTAATCTACAGATTACACTTTTTGTGGCACTCTTCCGTCTTGCTAAAGCTACATTACAAATCACACACACACACACACACACACACACACACTGTTTAGCCGAAACAGAAAGGATGATAAAATTCGATCTAGATACTCTTTCAGATAATGTTACTTACTACATTTAATTATCAGTCCTAAAACTAGAATGCCTGAAATTAAAAATTGTGGTAAAGATAAAGTGTTTTGATTGCCTTTGTGAAATATGTCAGAAAGTTTAAGTTGCTGCCTTGAAACTGCAGTTTTATTACATTGACTGTCATTAAAAGATTTATAACACAATTATCCAGCTATGTGTATTTAAAAACTTTGTCTATCAATTATTCATTATTTATTTCTGGTTGACTTGAATGGGGGGTTATGTATGCCTCAGCTCGATGAATAAATGTTCATACTTTGAAAGTTAAACTATTACTCTCTCTCTCTCTCTCTCTCTCTCTCTCTCTCTCCAGGATAATTTCTTAAATTTAAATACCAAACTGAATATCGATAAGTATTATTTATAGTTGGCATATAAAACGACTCCACGGACTGCCATTTCAATGTATCTTCAACACGCGAGAATTGAAGGTCTTGCATATTATTAAATGATAATGTTATTTATTATTATATCAGTTTGTCTCGGAGATTGATGAAATATTCAAACTCAAAATGAACTTTAACAATAAAAACGTTTGTTGCTGCCTAGGATAAAACCTAGCTGAACATCTAAACATATTGTCTCAGTTACTTATCTGCATAATATACATGGTGCATGAACTCTAAGTTCCACCATTTTCCACTGAAGATGCATCGTTATAATTTTATCACTTCCTGTTCTTTGTGTTCTAGATAATACCACAAGACTTTGCTACAAAGTTGCTACATTGGATGAAAAATGGATTTAAAGAGCTTGGAGATAGTTGTGGTTCAGGAGTTGACAAGTCATGTGAACGAATAATGATGGATGAACAATTTACTCAACAGCCACACAAGGTATGATTGGGGAGTAGTTTTTCATTCGATTTACATTAATGATTTACCAAAGCAGCTTAATTTTAGTGCATGTTCAATTCTTTCTATGCTAAACCAAATGCATCTCTGCATAAAACTTGTTATTAAGCAGGGTTTGTGAAAAAAGAAAACAAAACATCGGAAGAGTAGAAAAGCACTATAATTTTGATTTTCTTAAATCATACAAAACAGGAAATTGTACTTAATATTTTTATTTGTTTTTCCAAGTAAACCTTAAATTCATTTGCACTTATTGTCATTAGAAACAATATGTTAGTATAATTATCTTATAATTGCATATTTTCCTCTTAAGGTTACTGAAGAGGCATGGAAGGTTAAACTTGTACCAGCTCCAAATAGTTGTGTGACGCGAATATCCATTCTAGGGATTCATGAATGGTGGAACACAAAACACGTTGTGCAGAATGTCCTTAACATTTGTAAAACTACTCACTTTGATCCAAGGTAAGAGGAAGAATTTCTTGTGTGAGAACAAACTAATTCCAAAGACAAAATATGTGGAATTGTTTGGCAGTTTATTTGGAGATGGGGTGAGGAGGTGCGGAGAAGGAGAGGTGAATCAGCAATATTATTGTACAAATTAGAGAAAAGATATCAAGTAGATTCAGATTGTGAGCCAATGTAATTTCACAGATTTATGTTCATTTGGATGGTTAAGTGGAGGGCGAAGACAGCAGGGAATGTACCGATGTAAGGACAAGATATATAAAACTGCAGCAATGCAGTAGCATCCCTACACTTATCGCATTACTTATCCATGATGTCCAAAGTACAAAATCAATTTTAAAAATATAAAAATGAAATGCATTGTTATATAAACACTTGATTTTTTGAAAACCACTATTTTTGACTCTACCGACAGACAGAATTAAAATTCTTGTCAGGAAATCACTCTTAGAAAAGATCATTTTGTCACAACGCGAAAACGCGCACTGTGTATCCAAGAAGATATGAATGTCCGAAGAAGACAATATGTTGTGAGAAAAGTGTTCCTGGTGCTACATTTGAGTAGCTAAAATGTAATGTAATATATTCTAGTTCATTTTCTTAAAACGTCCATACTTAAAATGAATGAATGTATGGCCAGCAGTTTATACATTCCACGACACTACATTTATAATCTATTATCTGAGCTCCATGAGATTTTATGAAGACATGGAGTCTCTTATTACAGACATACCGAAGGCAGACAAGCTCGTCATCATTGATTACTTCAGTGCTTGAGTTGGCACAGATCACCAGACATGGCCAGGTGTCATGGGCAAAATTGGTGTTGGCAAGGGCAACAACAATGGACCCCTACTGAGGAAATGGACTGAACATGACCACCTAATCACAAACACAGTCTTCTGCCTGCCAATCTGCAATAAAATATATTGGATGCACACAAGCTCCAAGTATTGGCATCTTATTGACTACGTCATCATCAGGAGAAGAGATAGGCAGGATGTCTCACTTACAAAGGCCATGAGAAACACAGAATGCTGGACTGAGCACATGCTCATAATCTTCAAGTTCAGTATCCGGATTCAGCCAAGCAGACAACTACAAGCCACAAAATGCCACAAAAGGTTAATGTCTTCAAACTCAGACAGGAGAATGTGAAACAGGCAGATGTCGAAGAACTGTGCAGCCAACTTGAAACAATTGATATGAACTCTGAGAATGTCGAGGAAAACTGAGTATTCTTCAGAGACTCTTTGTACTCAACTGCATTCAAAACCATTGGTCGCACCACACATAAACATCAAGATTTGATGAGAACAGTGCTACCATACGGAGATTTCCAAATGAGAAATATCGACTACATAAGCCAGTTTAAAAGACAACACTTCATCATTCAAAAAGGCAGCCTTCAACAACATCAAGAGGACTGTCCAACTGAGATTCAGTCCTATGTAGACAGGAATAACATGGAGAACTTCTGCAATGTTTTGAAGACAATCTACAGGCAAAAGTCTTCAAGAACGTCTCCAATACTGAGTGCTGACAGCACCATGATGATCATTGACAAAGAAAAGATACTCCCAAGGTGGGTATAACACTTCAACGGTATCATCAATCAACACTCATATATCAGCGAGGAGGCAATTGATCAGCTGCTGCAAGTGGAAATCAACATAACACCTGCTGATCCACCAGTCCTGATCACTGAAACTGTGAAAGCAATTGACTTGTTCTGAAATGGCAAATCACCTACTAATCCAGCAGAAGTTTACAAAGCTGGAGGATAGTACATGGTACAGAAACTTAATGATCTCTTCCAGTAAATTGGGATTCAGGGAACTATACCACAGGAGTACATTAGGATGCATCCAACATCCTCTTGTACAAGAATAAAGGCAACAGACAATCGTGTGATATCCATAAAGGCATCACCTTACTGTCAACATCCAGAAAATACTTCGCAGAACTCTGCTGAATTATCACACGCAACACATTGATCAAGGGCTCTTTCCATGGAGCCAATGTGGCTTTAGGAAAGGATGAGGAACCACATAAATGGTGTTTGTAGCTCGTCAACTCCAGAAAATAACTCCAACCTGTAAATGACATTCATCAGCCTGAACAAAGCCTTGGCACATTTAGCAGTAGAGCCCTTTGGAAGATCAAGGCAAAATTTGCTTGCACATAGAAAGAAATCATGATGGTTTGGCAGTTCCATCATGACATGCTTGCTCATGTCGTGGACAACAGTGAGTCATCTGATGCATTTCCAGTCACCAATGCTGTCAAGCAGGACTGTGTTTCGGCCTCATCCTTCTTCAGTATCGAGTACTTTCCCATACTTACTAATGCATTCTTTGACTATGATACTGGGATCGATATTAGATACAGGACTGATGACAAGCGCTTCAGTCTCGTCAGTCTGAGGAGACTTCAGGTGAAATGAAGTAAGAGGATGTGACTGTTCATGACTTCCTTTTTGCTGATTACTGTTCTCTGAATGTCAAATCTGAGTCTGTTATGCAACATGGATCACTTCTCTTCAACTTGTGACAATTTCGGTATCACAATAAGTATTCTTCATCAAGAATGAATACTATCACAGTAAATGTCCAAACCACTCGTGACACTGTGGACAAGTTCTCGGCAGCACACTGTCACATGCAGTCAACATCGATGATGAAACAAACGCCCTAATTGCTAAAGCAAGTGTGGTCTTTAGCAGACTATGTGCAAATGAGTGGAAATGCAGTGGGATTAGTCAAACATAAGAAGAGAAAAGCCATTGTGTTGCTGATACTGCTGTATACACACGAAACCTCGAAGCTGGTACATTTTGTGAATGGGGTGCCTGAGGAAACTGGTTAGGATAAGATTGCAGAACAGCGTCCAAGACTCTGAAGTTTTCATATGGGCAGGCATTCCAAGCACTCTGCTGATGAAATCTAAGTTGAGATGGGCAGACCACACCACCTGGATGTCAGATGAGCGACTGCCAATAAAGATCTTCTGTGGTGAGCTGAAGGAGGGTAAACATTCTGAGGGTGATTGGAAGAAATGGTTCAAAGATTCCCTTGAAACACATTGACATTGACCTTTGGTTTTGGGAAGGTTGCACACAGGATCAGTCCACCTGGCAGAGTCTCATCCATACAGGAGCTATAGACAGAATGGAAGAGAACTGAAGATGCAGTGCAGAAGTGCTATCAGTGGAAATCTCAGAATTGCAGCACGTTCTTTACTAATCTAGCAAACCCATGTGGCATCTAATGTCTAATGTGACACAGTTGGTTCAGAGCACAAAGTCACTTGATCACGTACTCACAGAAACAAAACCAGTGATGGCAAGGTCATCTTCAAACTCGAAGGACGAACAACAATTTAACATAATTATCTGAGCTCCATATTGATGAAGCTGGCAGATTAAATTTACAGGCGATTCATTTCAGCTCTATTTAATATACATAGAAATGAATAATAATTTCCAGAAATCAAGTTGTGGGCATTTTGTCACAAAATTTAACAAAAAATTATTTAGTGAATGATATTTTAGACAAATGTAATACTTGTCCTATTTACATGCAGCATTCTTTAACAATGTAATAATGATGTAACACAAGGAATTGTTAAGTTTACATGAAAATATTATGTTAAACTTTCGCTTGCTAGTAATTATTCATGACCGAAAGAGAAATGTGTAAATGTTCTAAAGAAAAGAGCAATTTGTATCTGTAAGTTTAGGAAGTTTGTGCAAACAGGACAAGATATCATGCAAACCAAAATGATTCTAACTTTTACTCCACCCAAGCAGTCGAAGATACTACAAACGTTTGAACAATATGCTTGACAAAACGGATCCATTGTGCATAATTTAGAATGGTGGTGCACCATACTTTGGTACACATTTAATGCCAGCATTTGTTTTTATTTTTGCAAAGCATATTAACATCTGAGATTGAATTTATTTTGTAGGAATGGATATAAAGCAGGTTTAAGCTGGAATTGAAGGACGTTGACAATTGACATTTTACCCTACTATCATTACATTACTATTGGATCAACACATCTTCATTAAGCCACAAACTGATAAATAACTTAACTAACATAATAGTTAATGCACACTATATTTTTAATATAATTACCAAAGACATTTGGTAACTAAGAATAACTTTGCTATCTAACTTCAGGTGTCATGCTGCGGCTGTCGCTTTTGCTGTTGCAATTAGTTTGATGATGCAGAAGGATTCAAAGACTTATGAAAACGGTGCATATAATGTTGATGCACTGGCAGAGAAAGTTTATAAATGCGCTATGAAATTTCTTGCCACCAAACCCGAGGTATGTCAGAAAGGTGACAAACTTTCCTTTATGAAAACTCTGGTTATCATAATATATTACTGTATGACATGAGCAGATGCTATACAATATTATATTATATTATGTTGTATTATATTATATTATATTATATTATATTATCTTATATTACATCATATTATGTTATATTATATTATATTACATTATATTATATTATATTATATTATATTATATTATATTATATTGGTGGTTCAGATCACCCTTACATCACTGTAGGTAAAATTGCTATGCCTAAGCTGTTTCGTTATTAAATTAAGTATAGCTGTTAACCCTTTCCGTCGGATTAACAATAACTTTATTCCATGATAGGATGCATAATTGCCTTGCCTTGTATGAAACAAGTTCACTAACACAACTCCTTCACATTATCAATAATGAACTATTATATGGGATTTGACTGAGTTCATGTAATGTTAGGCGTAATGATTTCAGTTTTATAAGAACATCAGATATATTGTACGATAAATGAATGTAATATATTTTAAGAGTGATACATATGCATCATGTTTCGTTAAGAGAATATGGTTCCAGCTTGATTTACCTTTGTTACAACTTTATGTTCTTAAACAAAGTAACAGAAAAGGGCAAAAACCAACAAGTTTTGTAACATTCAACAAATGAGGTATTTCCCATGAATACAAAGTTAAAATTTAAAACGAATTGACAGTATTGTGAATTAAATTGCAAATAGTCATACATGTTCTATCACAAGTACAAATGTATGAGGCTCCAATTTAATTCCAGTGGTATTCCAAATAAATTTTTATATTGAATGTGTTGATGTGCCTGTAGTCTTGAACATGCTGATATGCCTGTAGTCTTGACCGTACTAATGTGTCAATTGCCTTGAATGTGGTGATGTGCTTACAGTCTTTTGATGCATCACAATAATATGTCCATGTGTGAATTCACCATAATTCCAAAAATTAATGTTTCAGTCCAATAATATTATTGAGCACTTTGTAATTCCAGTGATTAATAATATGAATAATAAATCCAACCAAATTAAAACCTGAACACAATGATAAGACTGATTCTGCTTCAGATGTTAAGGCAAGAATACATACTTTTTTCAAGTAAACAACATTATATGAGAATCTAAGGCAGATTTAGGTCAGTTTCTTTCCTAAACATTCAAAGTTGTCAACAAGTTTAGGAATTTCCAAGTAATATCCTACATTCACATAGAAGTAAACATGTTTGCTGTCATTGATAATGATCTGAATATTTAATCTTTATGCATTGAGAAATATTAGCTATGTATTATGATGTTTACAAAACAAATGTCACTGATCAGTTACACCATTATCTTGATTTTAGATAAAGGTCAAGTACAAAATACAGATATACAAAACATGTAATAATTAAGAAAAGCCAACAAACAATGCAAATTAAATATACAAAACACCTAGGTTTGTCTATATGGTTAATATCAAAGACAATTATAATATCCCAAGCACAGCTTAAAATGTAGTGTTTATAATATCGATTCACCTTTGTAAATTTCAGCTGGAGGAACTGAAACGGTGCCTGGGATGCCGAGACATATCTCAGTTGCGACTGCAAGAGGAAGGGAGTGATGGTTTCAAAAGTTTGGGTGCTGGGTTTTGGGCGCTGAGACAAAAGAATTTCAGAGAAGCCCTATTACACATTGTCCTTAGTGTATGCACAGTTTCAATGTTCATCTATTGTTTCATGAGTCAAGGGAACAAAAATGTTTCTTGTGTTTTATTTATTTAGGGAATAAATATTGTATTTTCAGCAGATGTGCTCTTAGTATATGCCATGCTTTTATCAAATAAATATCAAACTTAACTTCGTGGCTGGATTAATTTGAATCTTCTAAGCTTCCATAATGGACTAAAAAACAAACACAACATCCATGTATATGTCCATTTAGTCATTTGTATTTGATGGCACTTGTACCACATTTTTGCCAGAATAGATATATAATCAATATTTGAAGGGCTAGTTCATCTGATATGGTTCATATTATCATTCACAGCCTTCATACTGATATACAATTCTAGACATTAGAACATATGGTTATCCTAGAGTTATCATAGTTGAATACTTGCACAAGTGTATCATGCCTTGACATAGTTTGTGAAACAACATACATGTATACACTGAGTGTTATGCAATTAAATTTGGAAGAGATGTGTGTGTGTGTGTGTGTGTGCGTGTGTGTGTAATTTGGGTGTTATATTGGAATCTGCTTTGATAATGACCCTGATAATTTTTAAGTTTACTACTACATTGAAAATCTTGATGACGTATCATAACATCATTAATGGGTTCTAAAAAAATCCCCGCTTCACCAGATTGGTATGTCCTTATCTGAAGGAGACTGATTTGCTTCGGAAACATTGTTTATAAGTTAATAGCTGTTCAAAATTTGTAATTACTATTATAGCCTCAGAAATTACTTCTATTAAAAGTACATGTATGACAATGCATATTAAATATAAACTTATTATTGCTTTTTACACATATCATGTGGAAACCTTAAAGTAATTGGGCAGAGCACGAAGATGTCAATGTTATTACTAGTATTTAAACCCTAAAGTATCTATTTTAATATGTAGCTACTGTACTGTTCGCTACATGTCCATAAAAACCTCAAAGTCTTTTTCGTTGTATAAAGTTTTGTGCATATTAAAGCTTTAGAGATATTAAATAATAACTCATTAGAAACTGTTCTATATTTAGCTTATTGAACTCCAAAGAAAACAAATAATACTATCCCATTTCCTCAAGATTTGTACGACATCGATTATTAATAAACTAGTTCTATTTTGTATACTAGGAAGAACATGTTGCAATCATCTTCGTCTGATTAAGTGCCAACCTCCACGATGCATATGAGAACACTGAGACTCAATTTCTATTTCATCTGTTTATCTACAGGGAGGTGATGCAAATACAAATGGGGCAGTTGCTGGTGCCCTTCTTGGCTGTAAGCTTGGACATGAGATAAATTTTCCCGAATCCTGGCTAAATCTGAAGCACAGAGAATGGTTGGCTGGCAACATTGAGCGGTAAATTTCTTAACTAGCTCTTTGAATAGACATTGATGGAAACACTAATAATGTAACAAGCCCAATTAAAGCAGCAAAATTTAGTAAATTATGGATTAGTGTCAGCTATGAGTACTTTTTGTTTTCTTTTGTGGTTATTTTCGGTTAAAATGTCAGCTGCTTATGCTGTGTACAGTATACTTTATTTTTATGTCAACTTGCATGGAAATTATATGGTAACAGCTTTATTATACATGCATCTACCTCAGCTCCTGCAATGCGGGTTCTGAATATACCATTGGAAATAATTCACATGTGCATAACTCTTAAAATAAAACTTGATGCTAGAATTAACTTATTATTTTAATTGTAAATGAACCTTTTGACCTACCAAATGGTCAAGTATAGCTTAGCGCCACAATTTAAGTGTCAAGTATATTTCTGGCGGGGTAAAAAGAGTGAAGAGTAATACTAGTCACTTTGTATATATCATTTGGTGATGATTTCTAGTTGATTACACATTTTAATTTGCAGTGCTATTTATCTTTCTATATTATGCACAAATATCCTTGGTTATCATAGCTTCATAGCCATGTTGGAGAGATACAAACCAATTCATGTTGACCAAGCTGTGGGAAATGCGAAGTTGAAAGACAGCAAAAAACAGTTCAACCATCAGGGGAATAAAACTGCTACAGGTAGGAAGGCAAAAGCAAACCAACATGTTGAGGTTATAAAGCATTTGAATCCTGGTCTTCAAGAGCAAATACGTGCCACCTTATACGGACAATGCATTGGAGATGCTATAGGTTTACTGACTGAATTCATGACAAAAGAGAATGCAAGAAAGGTAAGATAACTTTTTTTTTCTCATACCATGACACATGTGTATATTCTTCTCACATTAATACCTTATATTACTACATGATGTGATGCACAGTTCTAACAAATTATACTTTAATGTTCTCATAAATTTTTTCTGTTATTTTATTTTTTCTATCATCCAGCGCTTCTCAAATTTGAAATGCGCAAATTTTGACGACTTTTCAGGAAATTGGAGAGATTAGGAATTCCAACAGCCCTTGACAGATTAAAATTTGGGACCTGTTTAATAGTCAGTGAAGAATCTGCCTGTATGCATATTAGCTACTGACGCTCAAAAATTAAGATTGTGTCTGCTATTCATGTAAATGGGTGAGCAATGTCTCGATTATACTGTACTTGCAACTGAAATGAGAAGAAAGAGCGTAGAATACGCCTTTGCAACTTAGGCAAATTGTGTGTATTAATTTTGGCTCATTCACAAAATGTATCACAACACTAACTAAATTCGTTATATAGTTTCTTAATTTTTCTACATGTATAATGAAATCCAGTGCGTTAAAAATTCAGATACATGAAGACTGAAGAAATGCATAAAATGAACAACTATGAAATCAGACCTTATTTGCAAACATATTAAATTTAAAGTAAAATCAGAGCTATGCAGCCATATGACAAATCACTGTGTATAGTACATACACTTGTAAGAAAGAAAATTTTTTTAAAACTTGGAAAGGCTATATTTTGCAGCACTACATTCTTTAAATATGCACCGAATAGCTAATTAATTTCCTTATTTCAATTCAGAGAAAAATAATTAGATATAAATGCATCTAGAATGCATAATTATCAATGCAGCGAGTTCCCTGTTGATTTACACATTAAAGATCTTTTCACGATATCACTACACTCATTAATTTCTTTTGTGTTTTTGTCTTTTTTCTAAACTCGTGAATGAAATTCATTGCATTAATGATATGTTCTGATGCGCCAAAGCAACACATTCTCTGTTTATATTGGGCACTAAACTTTGACACAACATATTAATAAAAATATCATCATAGGTTATGTTGCAGTTTGGAGATATATTTGCATTGCGATGAAATGACTAGAATTTGTAATGCAAATACCTTGGATGGAAATGGATGAGTCTCAACTATTTACTTTGTCAGCCAATGACAAAGCCAGGAGGCTGAATTTAATAAACATTTTATTTTATTATTTTGTTTAATGTTGTTTTTTTTTATTGTACACAAGTACGATTCTCCACTGGCTAGCAAATCCCTATGAAAAATTAGAAAGAAATCGATAATGACTTTCTTCATGACTACAACAGAATGCAAAAACAGGTGATTCACTCTGTTACTGGAGTAAAACCTAAAAAGAGGATTGGCATGAGACCCAACTCTAATAGTTGCAAAAAGAAATTTTTGCCTCAGCACAGAGGATGAACTGCTAAGCTTAATTCAAATTGGGAATCGCACAACAAAAACTTTGCAAAGGAGTTAAAATTTCAAATATTTGACCTGCTTACATAATTTTAAATGCTCTCACTTTCCAATATTTTAACTGCATTTCAGCATTATCCTAAAATGCCACTTGAATACAAGTATAAAATCGATGACAAATACAGAGAACTATGGGAAATCGGCGATTGGACGGACGATTCAGATCAGATGTGCCTTATTATGCAGTCCCTGATTGAAAACGAAGGAGAGGTACAAGCATAGATATATACATACATACATACATACATTCATTCATACATACAGTTTGTACAAGTACACACGATGATTCTTTATGAATATCTTTATATATGTATGTACACATAAATAACCAATTATCATGAATTTTATAGAGAGCTCACATCACTGCTTACATTCTTGAGTTAACTGAAATCTTTCCATTGTAGGTTATTCATTTTGATTTTGCGGAACGTATGGTGCACTGGATGAAGAATGGTTTTAGAGAACTTGGAGACACAGAGGGCTTGGGCATTGGAAACACAACGCTCACGATACTGACAGACCCTAAGTTCACACAGGACCCACATCAAGTAATGTGATATAACTCCCATATAATTTGGTGCATGTATGGGTGTGTGTGTGTGTGTGTGTTGGTGTGTGTGTGTTGTTCACCACAAGTAGTGCTAGACTATAATATGATGAAGTGCTGTTGTATTTTTCATCTACATACCTACAGGATTTCATAAGACATTTACTTCTCCATTACACTCTGGTGTGATATAGCAATCAAGGTCCATTTCACAAAATTGTACCTTTGTAGGGAGGTTTTATATTGAATTACCTTTGAGAACTATAATTGAGCTTTCCAGTACAGTTCGAGAAAGTGCAAACAAATTATATATATATATATATATATATATATATATATATATATATATATACTTTGAATACTTATATTTTTAAAACAAGAGTTGAGGAAACCTACTACACCACTCCCTCGATAACTCGTGCACAACGGGGTCCAAAAACATTGACCGCGTTATAAGCGAGGGCGCGAGTTATCGAGGGACCTATAACAAACAACAAAACTAACAAAGGAATCAACGTAGAGGCGAAATGGGGGTGGGGTGGGTTGGCATGTTACAGTGTTGATTACTCAATTAATAATCGTGCTAAGATTAACTGTGAATAAATATCTCTTCATAGCGGTGTACTTTGTTTACTTTTTTCCTCAGAGTAACATTAATTTCAGGATAACTTACAGTATATTGAGAAGATCATCAAAACATTATTCCACATGGTTTCCGTTTGCTTAACACATGTACGACTTCACACATTGTGTACTACATCACTAATTTTTGTGCTGAATTGGATACATTCTAGTTTTATTGTTTGATCCAAAGTAGACTTTTTTTTATACAAAAGATCAACACTCATTTCGAAAAAACAATGTCGATCGAATGAAAGGTAGATTTGATTGCGGTAGAAGCAAAATGAAAAAAAAAAAAAATTCACAAGGGTTAACCATTACCAACATGAATTTAATGGGCCTACAAATTTAAAACAACGTAAATTAGAACACAATAATACTTGCAGTTTGTGACACATTTGACAAATATCACTTCACATTTTGAAAAAAATCTGTTAATTTTTTGGTGCTACTCTTTGATTTCTCTGCCGCCTTTGTGTATTTTCATGGATGATTATCTCTCTCAGCTGGTATGGATAATTACATGCGGCTTCCTGATTCGCTGAGCATATCTCTCCCGACAATGAATTTTGTTTAATTCCTTGTCGGCGCTGGAATCTCCAAAGCCATCCATGGCTTGCCCTAAAATGAGATTCATTCTCCATAATTTTTTCCATTTTTGCTGCTTGGGCCTTGAGAATTGTTCCAGAGATGGGAACACCTTGTTCACGTTGCTGTGTGAACCATGTGTACACAGCATCATCTAATTCGGTTTCGTTTGATCCCATCATCTTAATCAGTATCATGTAAGTAATCCCGAAGTTTCTGCTCATCCTTAAGCCATCCTCTAAATGTCGACTCAGCAATTTTTAGTTCATTGCAAATGTCGAATCTCGCTTCGCCATTATGAACCATATCTATGATGCACAGCTTTTCAGTCACCGAGTACACCTTTCGCTTACTTCCTTTGCTCTCCATGGTCACATTTACAAATGATTAGGATACATTACTGATATTATATACTTTAATGATGTTAAGTACATAAAAATGTGAAACCATTTTCGATTGGTCAAATAAAATGAATTTTGAGAACGGTAATGACCACAAGAACTTATGCTGCTATTGGCATGCCTTTGAATTTTTTTTAATTGTACTTCCCTTGCTTGATTTGATACAAAAGACATATTCAAAGTGATAAAACAATACAGGTCTCTTTTAATTGATTTTTTTAATGCAACAAACACTTCCCCAAGTTGTTGATCAAAACAAAGCCGGCATGTAATTAGGTTCTCACAGAAGTACTCACGGGTTTCGATGTGACGGTCGATTGACTCTTTTCATGTTTTCATAGAAGAGAATATGTTGCGATTATAGTGTTTACATTGAAGCGAAATTAAAGGATTAGAACGTGAATTTCACATAGCAAGACATTTAATTGGTGTTTATTTCATTCTCTGTTGCCACCTGTTAGCATTTACCAGAATTTTTCGTTGATCGCTGTTTCACCAGACTGTTTATTTACAGTGTATTGACAACTATTTCTCTCAAAAAAACTAACATAATATGTGATATCTTATTAGAACCTGCAAATTTCACAATATGGATTCTATCTTTATGGGCTATAATCACCATTTTCGATGATAAAACGAGCTATGTATCAAGGTCCAATTTACCAGTTTACCAATTCTTATTGCGATTTTTTTCACGTTCAGCACATTTTAAAATATATTTTCTTTGGAAAAAAATTGGGAGCCATGCCGGATGCCGCGTTATAAGCGGGTTCGCGAGTTATCCAGGCACGAGTTATCGAGGGAGTGGTGTATTTGGGGAATTTTGATTTTCCTCAAAATTAACACACACCTTTCTCTAATGAAATTACGATAACATGACCTCCTTCTAATCTTTGAGCCATAAAGGAAATTTTGGTTTTGATATGTAAATGAAAAGAAAAATAACTGGCAATTTCGATTTGTGGAAGAAGTTGTGAGACATGCAGTAAACAAGGGGCCATATTATCGTGTTTCATATGAGTATAAAATATCAATATATGTATTTTATCAGTTCATTATCTTTATTTTATGGTCAACATTAAATTTATTATTTTCTTGGTATATTGTTTGAACAGGGTAATCTCCTAAGTGTCTATAAACAATATAATGTGTGTCTTAAAGAAGAATTGGTATAAGCAGGATATTGCCATGTTAAAAGTTACAAAATATTTTATTTGTAATAACATATACCCTTGTTAAGATATATTTATTTTTGAACAATGTTATATATTTCACAAAAGAAGTTAGCATTGTATTCACATAAAAGAATATTTTGTTGATACAAAATATTATCATGCTTAATAATTTTAAAGCAGTATAACACATTTTGCTAACAAGCAAATTGATCTTTAACAATAGTGTATCTTGTTTAAAAAAAAAAGATACTTTCAAGCCACCATATAAAAGATTTACGTTAAAAGCCTCTTTCTAGGTTGCTCGGGATGAATGGTTACGTTGTAACAAAGACGTAGCACCAAATGGTGGAGTGATGCGAACGTCCATTCTTGGAGTCCATGACTGGTGGGATACGAGAAGGGTGAAAAAGAACGCTATGGACATCTGCAAGACGACGCATCGGGACCCAAGGTTTACATTTGCATTATGGCCACATAGACATACGTCACTCTTTCACAGTGGCTACCTCTCGTCATATACCTTAACTATTTCAAAGTAATTTCTGCCTTCCATTCTTGTCGATTTTTTCTGTTCAATATTTTCGTTTCTTCATTTAAAATGATCACCAACCCCACCTATGAATTGTCATAATTAGATGAAGCTTCATCGTAAAATTGTCCACTGTAAATGCAGTATTCTATAGGTAATCTTTTATCTCTTTTTTATTTTCTTGTGGTTTCTTTTGTTTATATGGATCAAATGCAGCATTATCCCTTTATCATCTAATTATCAATCTGAAATGGTAAAGTCATCATGTATTTGATTTATGTTTTCCGGGACACATGTGCCTTTCAGTTGGAAACATTACATATGTGAAAGATATTTGCCCTTTTGTTTCAAGCTTTCATCCAACATGAACACTTTAAAATTTAACAGTGCCTAGAATATGGTCAAATATTATGCCTCTTTTAAAATATAAAAATGTAATTTACTGACTGAATGTAGCGTCAGTTTTGTCTATTGGGCACCAAGACAACCAGGTATGAGAAGCATTGGCAGCCCGATGTTTTGTTCCTTTCCAATGTTAACCTAGCTTTTGTTCTGATAATCATCGCATCCTTTGCAACTTCAATTTTCACTGTTGGTAATATTCCAAATTCATTAAATTGCTTATATTGTCTAAGAGGCAATGATAAGCTGAACGACGTGGATTAAAATGTATCTCCCGTGTCTCAATCTGAATTCTCCTCCATCCTATCCGGCTATTGATTTTGTTGCAGTTATTATATAGCCTTTGGAATGATCAAGTCTGCGTATTCCTTTTGTGAAAGTAACATGTAAAATGTAGGCGACACATGCTCAGCACATTTATAGTATAGTGCATTTTAACAGAATAATCAAATCCCTTGTACCTAGTGACACATGCCAATGTTAAACAATAAATGAAGAATTTATATGCATGTAGATTGACTGTTACTTCTGAAGTACCACCGTATTTTGATCTATAGCGTAAACTTCATTATGCAATCTGGATTGAAATGATTGGGAATAGTGCACAGTCATGTAATCGCTGCAGTGCGAGTCAATTCACAATTCGGTTTCATTTATTTTGGCTTGTGTCAAAAATAAACTATAGCATATTAAATACCATAATTTCTGTAGGAAGGTAGTGGTATTCCTCAGACATGCTAAGCTCAATCTGAATTGATTCTGCTACACGAGAATGTGACCCAGCATTTTGCTCCTAGTTACCAAACAAAGTTCACACTGAAATGGAAATAGTGTGAGAGAAATATAAAACCATTGCCGTTTGGCTCCACATGTAACATTCTCAAACTTTTACGTGCATGATAATTAAACATTGAAAGTGCGACTTGTTCCAAAAAGCTATTAAGGATACAAGCAGCATAAATTTATTTAATTGATTGATTGTAGAAAATATAACTTATTCCTCTACACTGTGCAAATTGTAAAAGGCAAGAAGTCAAAAACTCCATATTCATATCTTTGCATGTTATACTTTAGTGTCTATAAAATATGTCGTAGGGTATGCCAATGTATATCTTTAATTTCCAAATGCTTGAAGGAAGGGAAAATATTTGAAATATGATGTGAATTATCTTTCCCTGTATTCTTTTCAGTGCGGGTAGAATGTAGGCAGGTTTGGAAGAATTTACCCAGTTCTAGTCCCCCTTACCCGTTCAGATCATGGAGATTTCAGCAAAGTTCAAATTATCATGGGAAAACATTTAACTTGAGGGAGAGATGTGTTGCATGTAAATTAAACGATAGCATGCTTTTGTTTCTGGGATGGTTGGATTGTCAATATGTGTTAAAAACAGTGCCTTAAGTCAAATAGTGTCCTATGTTGTTCATATATGATGTATAATGGAAATGTTTACTCCATTCTGGCAAATGATTTAAGTTTCAAGGACAACACGTTACATAATTGTTTGTCTGTTTTACCTATTCTAGATGCCAAGCGTCAGCAGTAGCCGTCAGCGTGGCCATAAGTTTGATGCTTCAGAAAAAACACTACAAGGGGAACGGGTTTATCATTAAAAATCTTATAGATGAAGTTTATTTGTTTGCTTCTACATGCTTGAAAACGGACAAAGAGGTAACTATTAGCTGTAAATTACACTTCCTTATTGGTCAGGCGATAGCTGGAACAGGAAAAGAAACGCCAGAGCAGGTTAATATTTTGAGAAAAACAGAGAACTGGGGCAAAAACAAACCAAAATGTTGAACATTCTTGGACGAGGTTTCAAATTAACAAAATCTGCACGCCTTAAATAATACTGCAACCGTGATCTTAGCAAAGACAGGCTATGCCAAGTACTTGATCGTTGTTTTTGTTTCAGTGGCATTTTAGCTGCTTTTATCATAATTCGTGGTTTGTAATATATTTTGATTCACCTTATTAATAATTGTTTGAGAGGTCTGAGAGGGGGTGGCAGGGCTATCATCCTGTAATTTGAATGAAAAAGACATTTTGAGACTATATTTAGTTGCAATTTTGCTTTAAATAATTATAGTCTTATGTGGAGGTCTTTCCTACATTATTTGATAAAATTAATGGAAACAAAACAGAGCTGTATAAGTTAGCGTAGCAAATCGTTAACATCTAGGCCTTTTAATGAGATACGCAATTTGAAGATCAACTACTAAGACTTTGTTCATTTCTAGTGTAAAGAAAGAGTTTAAAATTTCATGTTATGTGCTCCATATATACCTGGTAGCATTGGAAATATTGAAGAGATACTAAAACAGTATTGGCTAACTGATCATCCATCATTTTTAATAATTAAAATAATCATTAATGAATGCCATTGGATTTAACAGAATTGTGAAGCTCTTTATAGGCTTCCTTGATTTCGAGTTGGAGTTAGAGTGCATAAAATTTTTAAAAAGGCACTGCCATCTCACGTTTTAGAGAAATAAAGCATTTATGGCAGAAATAAATTTTTAAAATAATTAAAGAAGTTAATAGTTACAAATTGTTTAACTCCGGTGTAAATGTCACTGTTAGGCTTGATAAGTAGTTAATACATGACTTTCGTCATATCATCCAATAATCAGCCAGAGATTTCAGTATCGGACCAACAGCTTGTGTATCGATTCAGTGGGCTGATTCAGTGGTTGATAATGTGAAAGTATTCAACTTTTATTCATACATTTTTAAACATGTTACAGTTGGAAATATAAGGATGGATGATAAAAGACATTTAGAGATCAACAAGTGTACATTTATTATCTGTTCTATCTCATACTTTCTTCCAATCACTATGGAGTTGAATGTAAATAATGTAGGATCACATTCAAATCTTTAAACAATTCATAATTGTATGCAATGTATTTCATTGCTATATGTTAAAATCATAAAAAGAGACATGAATAATCAGCAAATGTTGTATAGATGTCTGCAAACAAGATAGGTGCAATTTATGTTTTGACCTACTGTTTTTAATTTATCATGAAAGAAATAGGGACATTGAATGTACAGCCTGAAAACATTGCTGATGGTTTTAAACATTTTTGGATGTTTTAGTTGATAGGTGCAATGTGCCTCCCAGACTACTGCTTAATGGAAGATTCATAATACTGTCTGATATTCTTGTGTCACCCTCATTATGCATAAAAACATGTGGGGTTATTTTTTGATAACATTGTCCAGTTCTGAGATATTTTTCGCTTGCAATAGTAAACAAAGATCTCAATGAATCTGCTGTGCATATGCCATTTTCCCTCTCAGAAGACGTGTTGACATTGGTAACAGACTGGTTTATGATTACTTACGTGATTTATAAATGGAAACAAATTAAATACAACACTTGAACAATTCAGATAAAAAGTATACAGGCTGATATAATTTATCAGCCTGGATATTGTAACTATCATACCGGGTATGATGAATAAAACAATCTGATTAAAATCCGTTCTTTACAGTTCCAGTTGAAGATTTGATAGGCATGTTCTGTTGACCTTGTATTTTACCAATCACTGATCACAACTTTGAAGGTTTTTAAAGTGACACGCGTCGTCTGAAAAATATAATTGCTAATAATAACTTTCCTCCTTAAGATGCATTTACAATGCTTTATTTGAAAGGTTTCTAAAACTAAGTGGACTGGGAACTAAAATAAACTTACTGTTCGAGCTTCATCTTTACCATATGTGAACTTTACCTTTATTCGAGTCTGAAAATTATTGTATATATGATAATGAGTTTTATTGTTCACCAGTAATAGGTGGTAGGCTGAAATTTTGAGTGATACTTTTCCTAACATTGTTAATTTTCAAAGCACGAGAGAATGTTCAAATTATATGTTTAATCAACTGTTCTAGAAGGATCTAAGACTGTGTACAATCGATTTAAAGTGCATAAGTGTCACGCTTCTTAGCAGTTAATATGTAATTCTCAATATCATCACATTTGTATTTATGCAAGAGAAATAATGGTTAATGTTCACTCTCCTATTCTATTTCTTCCTTTTTTCTCTTCTTTTTCTTCTTCTTCTTCATGTTTTATTGATGTTGTTGCTGTTAGTATTATTATTATTATTATTATTATTATTACAGAGAAAGGAATTAAGTGCTTACTTGAATTGTACAGATCTGCTGCAATTGAAACTTGATGAAGTAGATAAAATGGGCTACACCTACAAGTGCATGGGTGCTGGATTTTGGGCTCTGAAGCAAGATAACTTTCAAAAGGCTCTTACTGATATCGTGATGAGTGTAAGTGTCAAAACTGGAAAATATGTTAATTTAGCTTCTCATTTTAGTAAACAAAATACATGCATGAGAGAATTAGCAATGTTACTACTTTATCATATGGAGACATCTATAGAATGTAACATTGACTTTGAATTAATCACTATTCCAAAACAATGATTTGATTTACTGTTGCAAATCTTCTGAAAAATTATGCTTACATATTGGATGTAAATGAAATGTGTAAAGCATGAAAGAAGTTCATAATTGCCATCACATCAAGAGAAGAAAAAACAGAACAAATAATTATCACAGGAAAGGGACATAACTCGATTAAAAATTCCTTATGCACTATGAAAAGTTGAAATTTTTCAATCAAATAACATTTGAGTGAATTCGAAAGTTTTGATACAGCTTTCGGATAAAATTGCTTACATGTCCTTTTAGAAACAGAAGAAAAATGAAAATGGCAAAAATGCTGCTTTCATAAAAATTTTGAAAATTTATTGCACCTTTCTTTGTGGGAAAATTACATTACAAGTCAAACCTTGATACACATCATACATTTACAGCCAATAGTAAAATGTTAGGTAAGAATAATGCTAGGCATATCCATATAAAAGAAATGTGTGTGTGTGTGTGTGTGTGTTACATAGTGATAAAATATGTAATATTGAAATCCATTCAGAAATGGAGGCTACAAAGCTGTTTGATGAATTTCTTTAAAATCATATCACTGCCTGATGGATTTATATAACAAATGGTTATTATATACAGAAAGAGAAAGGACTGCCACTCATTTAAGCCACTGGAATATTAGAAAGCATATTCTGTGTTATTTTACATTCTAAGTTTTTTCCCAAACTAGTTGAAAATATAGCTTATTAATATTTTGAATTACTGTCTGACACCAAATTATACCTAAAGTAAAAACGGGTTGAAGCTTCCATAGTCAACACAGAACTCATTGACTTATAGCAACGTGCATTACATGTATTAGGTGTATTATTTATGTCGTGGAGGCAAATTTACATCCTTTTTTGATCAAAATTTCTTAATTACTTCAAACATTTAAAACTCTACACCCCTGTTGAAAAGGATGGATATCTTAGGAGAAGACTCTTGACAGTCATTATTTTTGTCAAGTTCGGATCAGAGCCAAATTATCAGCTAGTTCTCATTCTCAGAATTGTTAGGCAGTAATAGTGTCTGCAGAATTTAGAATCCAAACAGCTGTGACAGGAAGCAGACGATTTTGTAATTATTCTAATTATTGTTATGCAGTGACAATATATATATATATATATATATATATATATATATATATATATATATATATAAAGGTTAAGTAGAATAAGATGAACAGTTTTAAATCACAAGTTTTAAATTATATTTGCTATTAATGCCAAGATATAGACAATAGCACTTAATCATTTTTTTTTTAAGGCACAATTTTGAAATTGTGTATTGGCAGATCCAATTGATTTGAAAGGTACGGCCAAATGTATCAGTTACAACTAAATTCAGATTAAGAACACTCTATTAAATTATCTGCATCCAGAATCATTGAAACAAACCAGCATCAAGCAAATTAAAACAATATATAAATCTGTACCTCCATCCTCCTCTTGGACAAGGCATGGTAAGAATCAAATGAGTCTCTCTCTACCTCCCTTATTTATTTAACTTGATGTATTCTATATCTTCACGTTGGGAGATTTTGGGTAATTACAAAGAGAAGTATAATGCTAATGTTCAAACCAATTCATCATCAAACCTATCAATTACTTTGCATTGTAATAAATATATAGGGAGGCGATGCTGATACCAATGGTGCCGTGGCTGGTGCTTTGTTAGGCTGCAAACTGGGAGATTATCAGGCATTTCCAGCATCATGGTTAGAACTGAAACACAAACAATGGTTAGACGACCATTTACACAGGTATGAAATCATTTCCCTATTATCACCACCGTCATTCGAAGTGAAAATCTTATAACTTTATATAGGAATCACATTTGCAAGGCAAGGAACGTATAGTGGTGACTCAATTATGCCACCAATATAGGTGTTTTAAAATAAAAAAAATTAGGGGTATTCCATCGCTTGCTATGGACAATATATTATTTTATTATATTTGATTATAATGTTATTAACACTATACTGCAATCTACATATTTGCAGCATTGTGACATATAAGAAAATGTAACTAATAGAAACATAGAATTAATGTACTCAAGAATTGTAAAACAGATTAAACCAGGAACAAAATTACGCCATTGTAAAGTGATGACTTTATTGAAAAAGTACATTTAGTATAAACTTGTAACATAATAAAATAAATAAAAAATTTTGAATTCAATACCTATACCTCAAAATAAAATCACATTCAGTTTGCCTCTTTGTCTATTTCTTTATATAATTTAACTAATTTTTTGCTGGCTAATTCTTTGATTCACTAAATACCCCTGAAAATGTCTTCTGCACGATTGTCACTTGCCCCCTACAGAATTATTACTAACCCCGGAGAAGGACGGACAGTTTAACGGTTCATTAGCTCCGAGCCCCCACTCAGTAAAGCCGACAGTCTAGGTGTTAAAATATAAAATTAATAACGTGAAAGGTATAACAATTTAATAAACTATATCAAGGTATTCCACAATTACCTGACAATTTTTCAATGCAACTGCTTCCAATCAATACACGGCCTATCCAAATTGCCAATTATTTCATCCCGCAGAATTAAAGGTGAGAGGGATTCCTTCCCATTTCCCTTCTGTGTTACTCATCTGTAACTTCCACCTTGTATCCCTTTCGGTACCTCCGGTACCCTTGTCTCTGTTTACCAGCTCTCCTTGTCGGTATTTCCGGTACCCACATTTCCGTTCCCTCGGCCCTGCTTGTACATACTCCAGGTACCCTTGTTTCCATTTTCTCGGCCCTCCTTCCTCACAAAACTGTCTATCTCTATGTGCTCTCCACGTCTTCTCCTCTCTAATCTTCAGGTGGCATCTGTTCCCACCCAGAAAGCTTCCTCAGAAGCCTTTGTTCCAATCTCGTCCGAAGTTCCTAGAGCTTCCTTTCCTGCCCTTTTAACTTCAGTACTTGGAGCGCAGTCTAATGTCTCCAACTTCCCTATGACCTGCTCTCACCAATGTCCAGATGTGCACTGATTTGTTCACAATGGATTAAATAGAATAATGTCTGGCTGTGTGAGAAACCCGCCCAAAATTCGACTATCATACCTCTGACTGGATACCAGTGGTCTCTTTGAAAACTGTCTGGGGTAGTATCACTGAGGTGTTACAATGTCGGGTTTCTGGCCTCTAAGTCTAAGCCGACCGGTGTCATCACTGCTAATTGCAAACAACGGAGTTTCTCGCCCCGCGGCAAGGTTCTTCAAAGGAAGTAACCGTGAGTTTGACCATAACGCAATGGCTATTCATGGACAGGTAGTTTCTTTGTTTCAGAATTGGTCTAAAGTCGTAATATTATATAACACGTATTGACATTACTCCAAATACTCAAAATTACGAATTCTATCAGAAGAGATGTATAAACATGAGCAAGAATTGTTAACAAATTTTCTCACACAACGTGACAACGATATTGCACTAGTATATACACCTTGTAATATACTTTATCACCTTTGTCCTCTTGTTTTGATAAAATTACCTTACAGTCCATCAAAATAACCACGAAATATTGCAGGTGAACCTTAAGATCGGTTTACATGTGATCACTGAAGTGACAGAATATTGTCCACAATAAACTTTGAAAGCATGTTTTAACATTCTTCCTTAGGTAGGCTACCCGATAGTGTCCAACATAATAACAATCCAAGAGTATGTTTTAATAAATGAGCATCCAATAAATTTCCAAAGTGGAAGCCTTATCACATGTGCTTCCAAAGCAAGATCTGATTGTAGCAACACCGTAAGTGTAGCCATTTAATTTAGTTCCTTTGATGACTTTATGCACAAATAAATTTCTTGTATCATATAGATCAGATCTTGCTTATATTTTCTGTGTGAATTCAGCTCCAAAATACATAGGAAGGTAGTAAGCAAATCCACTCTATCAGACATATGAATTACATGTATATATTTTTAAACTTTCATGGATTTTCGTTCTCTGTTGAATCAAGACTTTGTATATTTATTTTGGGGAAAAGTTGAAGTCTTTAACCAAGAGAAAAGACGAGGCAACACTGCACAAAATTATGCAGGAAATGGCTTAAACAGTCGCCTTATTAAATATATATTTATGTTGGGAAAATGCGAGGAGTGAGTTAAAGTTCAATATTTATAATATTGCTTTCAGATAGTGTACATATTTCATAGGCTCTGTGAGCTAACTAGTATTAAAGTATGTGAAATAGTCACCACATCTAATTACAATAATTTATTCCGATTTTAAATCTGCAAATTTCTCTAGAACTTTATACTTGTCTCTGAGCTACCCTGAAGCATAGGTTATTACTACAAAAAACTTGTAGTTGTTGCATCCATTCCTTTCCTACTTTCTCAGATGAAGAACAAATGTGTTTAATATTTATAAGAATTAATTCTAACATCTATGTATATATTTGCATATAAAACAGAATTTCATTTATTTCCTTAAGATTTCACTTGTAAATTACGGGCAGGAATGTTATAGTTCAAAACGTCAATGAAGATACATTATTAGCAATGAACTTAAGAAGTGAGTTGATGCTAAGTAACTCCTTTTATGTCTGACCCTGTTACATATATGTAATTTAATTACTTGTGTGTTAGTTTTAAATTTTTTATTTTATTTTTATTTCATTACATGTTATTGTAATGATAACCTTATTCACTGGATTTAACTTTTCCAGAAAATTCAGTTCAGTTCTAGTAAATAACCAATATTGCTACATTGTATTTTTAGCTGACCTAGTTCCTGACCTTGATTCAGAATTGGTAAACAACTTTTTTTTTCTTTCCTATAGTGAAAATCCTTGGTCGTAATCAAGGTCATACTTGGCTTGTGTGTCAGCTCTGTTGTAAACAACTTTTTAAAAATTTTTTATTACTGACTCTTAAAGTAAGATTCGTTCAGTAGAATTAAATTCATCCATGGCATACGTGTCAGCCAGTCTATGCTGTTACTGTGTCATTTGAACTAAGTGACCAAATGACCCCATCACGTGATCTAAAATTGCATTTAAAACTAGCGTTTATTAGTGTTTCAATTCAGTTGTAAATTGATACCTTTGGAGCTCAAAGGTATTTTGTGTTGTGACAAGTTCGAGTTGAAAGTTTTATTTAAAATAATTTAAATTCCCTGGAAATATCTAGTGCTCATCAAAATTCTTGAACAATGACATTTATTGGAAATTATTCGGAATTCTAAAGCCAGAATATTAACTTTAGTGATTCAACAAGGAACTGTGGACTTGACAGCACAAAACAGGATGTAGAAGACGTCATTGCCTTCCATCTTGGAACTTCATCGGGATTCAAACTTTGATTCATTTACAACTTTTTAGTAATAGGACTTATATTATTAATTCTAGGATTAATTTTGGATTAGATTCACAAACCGTAAGTCCTTTTTCATATTTTTACCTTGATTTCTAGGGAAATAAATTATTTTGTTAAATTTATAAAGCTTGTTGGCTTCACTCTTTTCTTTGTTACTTTTATACGAGCCTAGACACATAACAATCCTAAGTAAATATAAAACAAGAATATTGTTCAGAAGCCAAGACAACACAAGATGAAGTAGATTTCGCTTTTATGTTGTTTTGGAACAAAGGTGTAAGATGTAGAGCAACCACTGTATCTGGTATGAGTGCAAAAATCCCTTTCTTCCATTTTAGCATAGACTTCTTAAATTAATTTACAATCTATAGAAAACAGCAATAGTGAATAGAGAACCATGTAAATGTTTAAACATTTCATATTGTACCACTTTTGTAAATGAAAACATTTATCCGAACACAAAAAACTATTTGATTTTTATAATGGTAACCATGAGATGTATATGCTGAAGAATAATGTTTATAATGGAATTCAGTCTTAGTTAATAAACAACAGTTAAAACAAAAACGAAAATATCAAGCCTGAAATCACAAAATCGTTTAAGTAAAAAAAAACAAAAACTCAAAGCTATAAGGAATTTCATCAGTTCTTTAGGCATAAGTAAAACTCTCCAAATGTAGAATCGACATATGAAACAAATTCTGAATTCAGCAATTTGACATTTTTTCCAGTTTTAAAAAAATAAATAAAAAATTAAACATTTTCTATATTTAGCAAATATGTGAATTTAGTGCTTTTTATTTTTGGAAGGGGTGGGGTGTTATTGTTTATTCTATTAAGAATTAATATCACTTGCTCCTGTCATCATCACTCAGTGTCTGTTTGTGCTGTCTTGTATACATAGCTGAAAGCAAATGTGTGCTCATGATTATTAGAATTCTGCTTTACTCAGTATTTGCTGATGAAGGCAATGTGATATTACCGAAATTTCGAACTCTATGGTATCAAAGATATTTATGATCTAAGTAAGGGAAAATTTTAATAATCATGATTTATCCAGAGCAAGGATGCAACCTTTCCAAATGTATGCTGAATAAGGTCATGCACTTATTTCATTGATGTACTCTGTATATTTTGTGACACTGACTTGTATCAATATTTTGGCATGCAATTTACGACACATTTTCAAAGGGTACCTGTAGTTACAGGTAAATGAAGGAGTGTAAGCAGTTAAAGGATTATCTTCACATTTTGAAAACATCTGTTTGTAAAAAGCATATAAACCAACTTTTATATTGACTTTCTTTCCAGTTTCCTCGTCATGTTGGACAAGAGATATCAAAAAGTAACAAGAAAGTTTGAAAGCCAGGCAAAGAGTCAATGAACAGTATGGAAGTTGTAGGTCCTGTGTGTTGACCCAAAGCTTTTAAAAGCAGAAAAATGATATGACAGGCTTTATGATAAGCAATGGCTTAAGATACTGCATATGGTGATATATATATATATATATATATATATATATATATATATATATATATATATATATATACACAATGAATTATTAATGAATTGATGCGGGCTGTACAATGTAAAGGACTGGACCACATGCAGCCTGCAGGCCCATATGCACCTGGTTTAAAGTAAATAACAATATATCATCCGTCCGTGATTAGATCTTTTTTGGGGGGTGGAGGGTGGGGTGAGTATTTTCTTCATTCAGCTTTTTCAAATGATGTAATGTTCCAGTAAGTTAAGGAAAAGGAATCTGTGACATCTCTTTAACGCATTTTCAAAAAGGAAGATTAAATAATTTTGAGAAAACAAAAATCAATTAACAACACTTTCCAAGACCCCTGTTGATAATCTCCGGTTATTCCAAGGAAGCTAGCAGAATTAGAATAAAACATGTAAACACATCATATGACTTACAAATATGACGAAACACAGAACTTTCATTATAGTTCCAAGATAAACCATGACTACGAACATTTTATGTTCAATATTGCGTTGTCAAGCTTTTTTTAAAAAAAAAACAACTGCATTTAAACCCGATTGCTCTATATCAATATTTCTTCATTAATAGCAGATACCGCATCCCGAGTGATGACTTACAAAACAATACCATGAAATATTGAAGGTACCTTGATTGTATGCGTTGATACTATTGATGTTCTTATCGAATTATCAGAAATGTGGATGGTCTTCTGCAAATACGGACAAATGAAACATGTTAAAAAAAAAACATATTAAAAGGACATTTTTGTGCATTTTAGTAACCTTTTTAATAATGTCATAATTTTAATTTTCCCTGAACAATTGAGAAATTAAGCATGCTTCTCGTCTACTCTCTATGATAACAGTCACTTGCTGCAATACAGTAACAGTCAACATTTTAGTACAAGAAATGCCAGAAATCTGGAGGAAAAAAAATGTTGCCATGAATATTATTGACTCAACATATTATCAACATAATGTAACTGAATACTGAACAATCCAAACAAGTTCAATTTTCGAATTAAGAGGTCCAAGTTTTTAGTAACCATGGCACTTCAAAAATATCTTATGCATTATGCTAAGGGATGAATAATGACATCGTAATCCCAACATTCACATATTCGTTAAATTATATGATCTGATTTGACTTGTGAAAATAATAATCATTATCATTGATTCTATTTTCTTTCTTTCTTTGCAGGTGGGGGTAAATCAATCTGCTTAAAAGAAAATATTTCATTGTTACTATTCATCAAAATAACGTTCATATTATAGCATATTACACCAATTAATAGAGACCTGGTTGAAAACAATAGCACTTATTAATTTATATTCTTCTGGCAGGTACTATATTATTAGTCCTTTTTAAAATTCCTGTCTGCTAACAATGGCAATAGGTTTAGCCAATGTAAATATTGAATGCATCACCATTCAATTTAAAATGCATTCTACTGGGTTTACAAGTTTGATGGTTTTACGATGATATACAACTTTTAAGTCAATAACAAAGGATTATGCAATACATTATACAATTATACCCTTATAGAGAGGAAATGCGGAGATATGGTTTAGTAAACTTCCTAATGAATTATAATTCTATAATACTGTAAATATTTGAACTCTGCGTACCCATCTTGTACTCGTATTATGCTTATTAAGTACTCACGCAATCAATTATCATTAATTTACTGACATAAACTCCTAAAAACAAAACATCAGGCAGATTGGATTAGTTTTTCATTCCTGTTAGTTTGTTTAGTTATTGTAAACATATGTTGTGAATGAGACTTTTAAAATAAATAAATGTATAATCTTTCTTTGACAAATTCATGCAGATAATTCAAAATGATGGATTGCAATAAATATATTTGTAATTATCAGCATTTGTTGCATGTTATTTTTATTGCATGGTGGCAACTTTTCTTTAGGTGTTGACTAAAAATGTTCAGTTGTTGGTTGTTTGTTAATTCAATTTTTCAAGCTCTGTCCAAGTCGCTTTTGGTGTAGTTCAACAAAATATTAAGTTTCGCACATTCGCCATGAATCCTTTCGATGGCTTAGTCATTAGCTCAGAGAGAGACTTATTTGCTACTCTAAAACTCTAAAATATAACAACAGGATATCGTCTATTACAATGATCTCTAGTATTTTCTTAACATCTTAATGCGCCCCTGGTAATGCTGTATGTGGCAACGAAACCCATCCATAGAGTGAGAGACAGACAGACAAGTTAGCACAATTGTGAAAAACACATTGGTATGATTTTTCCCATCCACAATAAACAATTACATTCAGAATGTCTAAATTCACATGTGATTTGTCAACTCTGACACAGCTGCTGAATTTGCACACGTGTAAATTTAAAATATCTATATATCTATAATTTAAATATATAAATATTTGATCTTTTCGCATGATATAAGAAAGTGACCATATTTTTATTTATTCTATCACTATCGTACACAGATTAAAATATATGGCTAGCACAGCAAAATAATGAGTCGATGACGCATAATTAAAGCACGCCACTGATGCGCGATTGGTCGTCTGAACCATGTTTTATACCATACAATTTTATGAGCCTAATATGAAATATAGTATAATATTAATGTGAGAATTTAAAGCACTAGGGCCCATAATAATTTTCATACGCATGTACTTGTTATTTTTGACTGAAACCATTCCCCATGCATAATAAATGCAAACTAAAATGATCCTACTGAGAAATTTTAATTCCTGCACTATCTGTATTCACAACTATATCACAAGATTTCATTTTTTGTTTTTCTGAATAAGTGTTATTTTATAAATGTCTTCTGCATAATGGTTAATGCGTAAAAAGTTTTCCTTTTAATTCTGTAATATTCCAAGGATCTATTTGAAGAAATCATTCAATGCAGAAAAGAAGAAAGAAAAAAAAGAAACAAAACTCGAACAGAGATTACAAACGAATGCTTTACTATTTATGTCGTACTTGTACAATCAAAAAAAATGAAATATTATGACATGTATGTGATAATTCTTTCCAAAGTTTATTGTACAATATTGAAAAAAAATTTAAAAAAGAGTTATGCTTCAAAAATGTTCCTCGACACCTTTACCCTTACACTTTGAAAATAATGTTTATGATACAGCATGACCTTTCTAAATGCGCAGAATTGGGAACATTGTATTGACTGTTGAAGTCTATCAGTGGCCACTCATATGATGAACAAAGTGATTTCAATGAAACAAAAATTACTATCCTTCATCACTTCTATCTCAAATCTACATGCATCTCCAGGCAGGACAGACATTCTTTGAAGTCTGGCACCACATCTGTTACTGTAGCTCCTGCCTCGAGTCAACAACAGTCTGTCAGGACAGATCAATGTCGTGCTTCGATGTTTCTAAAACCAAAATACTACTGAATGAAAATGTCACAAAACGACACACTTTAAAAGGAAAAAGATGTTAGCTTGTGTAGAATAAATTTGGACCTAGGAATGCATTTTATGTTTATTACTCATATTATGGTGTAAAGCTAGTCTCTAGCATTATATTGTCAAGCTATATATAATTAAGTGTATTTCAAGCCACATCTGATCACCTCCTCCTCTCTCTCCCAACCTACAACACCCTGATCCCACCCCCACCCCACACACAATTGGTGGCAAAACAAGTGAATAGTCTTAAACTATTTAAATTAGAACAGTTCCTAGCAGTAGCTGCTAAATATGCCACTTTGAGGTTTAAAAAAACACCAACTGTTGAATGAAAATGTCACAAAGCCAAACACTATAAAACTTAGAAGATATTTGTGAAAAACAAATTTAAACTGGCCGTTAAGTTGATATTATCACGTAAAACTTGTTTCTTGCTGTATATAAAGCAAACCATATATTTGTAATTTCTTGTTTAGCGACCAAGTATTTAATTGTAACAAGCCCTATTCACATCTAACACTATTCTAAAAATCACAGCAAGTAGTGCACAGAGTAGAAGTTAAATTACTTATATCAGAATTCAAGCATGTCCTGAGAATTGCTATGAAAACATAAAGGGCTAGTGTTACATTAAGCCACTTATGCATCAATAACATCTTTTAATTTAAACGCTCAAAAGATGTGAGTGAAAGATATCAGATTAACAATTAGCACGTCAACTCTGCCCCATGGTATTACTTTTATACACATACGTGTAAATAAGTACCTTTTGGTAAGCAAAAGCCTTCCGGGTCCATCGTTCAATCTACACATTTCCGTTCATTCCACGAGTAGCAACATTCTAAAACTTCCTCAATTCTAACTGCTGAAAACATGTCTCTGCATAATTTGATAAGGATACCCACGCACTTCATGGTCTACTTTGAATATGACAAACTCGGTTTTAAGCAAGCAACGCCGAAGTCAATTCCGACAGTGAGTCCCAGTACCTAGTGCAGTTGGTCAAACATTCATCAGATGTAAATGATGATCTGGTCATTGGTTTTGGCGATTTTAATTCTGCTCTTTAATCAAAATAAGTAAATAGATAAATTGCTGCTTAGCAATTCATTATGTATTTAACAAGAATTTATATAATTAATTGCATTGTTAACCTGCTGTTAGTAAGCTTTTCTTATTTTGTTATTATTTATTGTCGAATCTGGTCATAATTAACATATGCAAACAAAAGCTTCAGCATTTTAATAAATTGAAAGTCAAATGAGTGGGCATTACTGCAATAATCCAAGTGAACACAATGACAATATTCATGAAGAATTAAGAATTAATATGAATGATTCATAATTGAGATTTACAACTTCTGAAGCCCAAATATCTTCACATCCATTTCAGTGTTATTTAAAGAAATTCTACCAGAAATAACTATTTAAAGTCTTGAAATACATGAAGCCAGGTATTAACAACAATCAGTGCACCTAAAAAAATCTATAGCCTTGACAAACATGTGGATTAGTCATTTCGAGAGATATACAAGGCGCATATATATATATATATATATATATATATATAGATATGATGCGTTCGATTATTATTGCTTTTAATTGTTCTGGTCCAAAATTTGTGGTTGTAAATTTGGTTTTGGTTCCCAATGATTTGGTGCTTTTGGGGCGATTATGGGCATAGCTTCATTCATTTCCCATTGCTGGCCTAATTGCAAAACCCTTTATAAATACGTATTTGGTCAGTTTTCTTTGGCATTTAAATGTTTATTTTGTATTCACATCAACTTCTTCATAAGGATAATTGGGTTCAAATGTAACAAATTATTAACTAAACTGACAGACAATATTTGCTTAACATTTGGCAACAGTTTGCAGAATATGTCATATGAAATGAAATAATGTACTGTACCAAATAAATTGAATCTGCATTAACTGAAAATAACACGTAAAAGTTTATCTCCTACAGAAAATATTTAAGTGATTACACATTTTCATCACTTTCACTCATCCATTTGGTAACATTAAACTTGTCAGATGACCAAACAAGCAATCCCAAGTACATAGTTAAGCTGTCGGTTATAGAATGCAGCATCTTAGTTTGCATAAAAAAACAGGTCAAAAGTAAAAGTAAAACACAATTGTCTAGTTCCTGAGAAAATGTGTCACATGGACATGTAAATTTGGGTCGCAATACTAAACAGATGCTGGACTAGTGGCTATTGTATACTGGATAGTGCTGTGTATATTTCATTGTGCGGGAACATGTTAAGGAAACAATTTAAGAGTGACTGGGAATGACAAAACTTGAGTCATAGCATTTCTCATTTTTTTTATTTAATAGCAAATAAAACCTGTTAATCCTTACATCTTTTTCTTTTTCCTCTTGCTTGTTTAAAAGCAGAATCTATCTCGCAAAAAAATGATATTATCATTGTAGATTTTGTAAACAGTCTAAATAGTCTCAGGATTCTTTGCTCGGAAATTAATCTTTCATCTTTCATAATACACAATATGAATGTGTTTTAGTCGGAGAATCTCTGAATGTTAAACGGCATTATGTACAACTTTCAGTAATAATAGCATTCTGCACTGTGCACCCTAGCTGAACCAACAGGTAAATTTCAAGTGACGTTGTGGACATCTGCTATTAGATAATTGTATTTCTGCAAGTATCTAACTGGGGCGAAAAAACTTAAATCTGTCCACTTTGAACCATAACACGGAAAATCCATAAAGACCACTATGTCCGGTCCATGACGGGAAAGGATTAGGTCAACCATGGGGATGTGAATTGTTCATATTCCATGATGTGTGTACTGTATGATAGTCTGAAAGAATTTTAGTGTTAGTAAGGGAGACCAATAGTGCAAAGGTGAAAGCGTTATATTTTAAAGCCGATGTATGTGGTTAGAGTCTTGCTGCATTTCTCTATATAACTGAGAATCACCTCACTGTCAACAAACTAGGTACTAAAAATGCAGGGCAAAATATAGCCAGCAATAAAAATAAAGCAAAGACTCTCTAGGGTTTACAACAAAGAAATGCAAATAAAAGCAAGAAATGCCAGTTTAAACATGTGATGACTGTGTGTTGTGTGACTAACACAGAAGCATGACAAAGACTCTATTGCATTCAAACCACACAAAGCCACACGTATATATTATGAATAGCATGCAAACAATAAAAACCAACCTAATTTATTGGTAGCATACAAGAAACATTAATAACTATGTTCTCTACAAAATACAAACATGATTTCAAATCACAGAAAAATACATGGACAATGTAGCCTTCCCTTGGGGGGGTGGTTATTGGTGCAGTTTTAATTTACTTAGTATATTGAGCAGAATCTAAGGTGGTAAGGTGGGCATTGTGCCAAGCTTTATAACAAAAGTTAAATATATTAAATATTTCACATATACAGGATGTATGACATTAAATATATAATGAAATATAGCTAATTAAATAAATCAAAATTTGGATTTTCACAACTGGTCAACCAATTACATGTATAAAGCAAGAAACCTTAAGCCAGAAATAACCCTTTAAGGTGTGTTTCAAATAGAAGGCAATTGTGGAGGATGAATCAGCAAACTCCAATTTCTCGATTGAAATTTTATCTCACTAACAGATTACAGATTATTTGTAAGGAAAAATAAAACTATTTATGACTTTAGTCATAGTCTTAGTGTTGCACCCATCAGGACCCATCTTTTGTATCTAGTTCACTCTAACACTGATCTCATTTACACATATCTAGTGAAGCTCTCAGTTCCACTTACCAAAAAACTCAAAAAGGACCCCATTAATTTATGTTTGGCATAAACAAAACAGAATCTATCTCGATGCATCTAAAATGAAATGTATGACAATTTGCACAAGACATCAACTATCCTGTGGCATGGACTTACTTCTCACTCTGTATGGCTCATGCCAGTCTAACTGTAAAAACCAAAACTTTGTGGTGCCTATACTGATCGAGACATCAGATGGAATTCACATATCGATCATCAATGGTTAATGGTCATGAAAAGAATTACCATCCACAGACACCTAAATTTTTCTGGACATGTATCAATCAAAATCTATTTTTTGATTGTACCATATGGGGAAATATGTCAAATTATAATCAATCAAGAATTGATAAACTCAAGATTCGTGATCAAGAACTAGATCAAATTAAAGCTCTTTTATGGTAGAATACTGACCTTTGCAAATCTCTGAGCCTGTTGATATGTAATTCAAATGTCCTTGCTTTATATACAATGTTAAATTCCTTCTTGGCCAACTGTAATAATATTTTAGAGTCAATCAGTACAGAATCGTAGCATTGTATCCCGATAATGTGTATGTTATTGTACAGGTGAACAAAGTACACTGTTGTCTCTTGCCTTTATTTGTATGTACAATTTTGCATTCAGAAGTTTTATGTGTCTGCATGTGTGTCAGTATATCTGAATTTGTATATATTATTTTATTATAATATATCCTGTAAATATATTCAGGATCCCATTGCAGATGGGTATTTTATGACCAAATGTGTTACCCTAATTAAATAATCCATGTTACCAGTATTATTACTTTTTAATCAACTTCACACATATAATGGTTCATTAGTATTTATAATGGGCTCACTAAATGAAAATGATATTGGTCCTTAAAATGGTGACCATCACATAGCATATATAATCACTTACTTCATTTTTGTTGTTCCATATCTTGCATTTTAAGCTTTTATGTGAAGATGCCTGAAGTTCAGTTACACTCTAATATATATATATATATATATATATATATATATATATATATATATATATATATATATATATATAATGTGTGTGTATGTGTACATACTGCAAGGTAAAAAACGTACAAGTAACATTTTATTTTCTTTAAATTACCTGAATATGTATACGCACATCCTTTAAAGTGTAGTTATTAGATCTATAGAAAATTTCCAGTAGCAACAAAACAAGCAAACAAGACCAAGGTAAATTAATCTCTCCATACTTTTCTGTATTGCAAGCATGTTCAGATGCAAGTACTGAATGGTGCACATGACAATACTCAACTCATTTTTGCCAAATTTTTCTTTTGTTGTATTGGTGAGGAAATTTAAAGAGAAAAGTTGTAATATGAATGACAATTAGACTAAATGGACAGAATCTCTTTACTGTCCTTGCAATGAATGAACATCTTCCTTCCGATGTGAATCTCTCCGAAACTTTGATGCATCATGTACAGGAATCTGCCGCTTGTGAATCAAAAATTGTCAGGGTGCTGCTTCATTTCCTCTGCAACTCTCTTTTCAATAAGTGGTAACTGTATCTGATTAAAGGTTAAATCTCCACTTATAAAAACTTGCTTCCCAGTCCGTTTTGCCAATCTTGTTGCCATTGCAAGACAACCGGAGTCTGAATTTCCAAGAAGAACTGTTGAGCATGGCATTTTCCCAGAATTCATTGCAACTGTAAAGTCACCAAATTTGGCTGGGGAACTTCCAATCCAAAGCCAAAAGCTGTCTGATAATTTTAAAACTTGAAAATACATGTAAGCATCCATTATCTTCTCTGAAAAGGTGTGGATCGCAATATTGGTTGGAGAAGGAATATTTCCACCGTCTGCTTGTTTTGTTTCCATCATTGTTCTCAAATTTGTATCATCTGCAAAAGTAGCAACATCAAGACTATCACTGATGATAACTTTTGTTGTAAATTTAAAGACTACAAGTGGTATTAACAATGGCAGCCTGAAATAATATTTAAAGATACATGCACATGCTGTACAGAGATGTGTCGTCTATTATAAATGAAGAGCTTCATTTCAGTTTCATATATTTTTCATTTAATGACCAACCGTGAACTACGAATTCTCGAATTAATACAAAATTCAGGAAAGCATTCTGGAAGAAAACATTTTTATTATTTAAAATGTGACTAACACCATGTTTTCTAAATTTATTTAAAATATTTTATGTAAGAATTCAAAATAATAAGAATCCCAAAAAGGATCCTAACATGTGTGACTGTTAAAGTTGTGGCCAATTTTAACATCTCTCAATGTTTCATTCAGTTGAACAAACTTTTAGGTAAGAAGGATTTGCTAAGATTTCCAATGCAGTATAAGATGTTGATATTTACAAAGTATACAGAGATGTGATACTATCAAGAGTCATCTCTCAAAGTGACATATGTGAATGGTGAAGGATGCATAAACAAATGGACGAACATGTTCACAATATTGCAGCTGAATAATTGTGAACAGCAAAAGGCCACATCTGCATCATTAAACTAATATGCGTACCAAATTACATTTAGATATATACTTGTATTAGTACATTAAACAGTTCTGCCCATGGATGGATTGACGAATAATGGTATTGTTGTTTTTAACACATTAGCTATAGTATGCAGAGGAAATGAGAGCTAATTGTCTTCCCAAGGAGACACTGAGACAGCCGACCAGGGCTGGCCTGAGCAGGTATCAAACCTGAAACTCTTGAACTGTGACATAGGATACTCTACCAACTCAGCAACTGTGTCTCCCTATGAACTAACTACCAGGACAAAAACATTCAAACTGAAGAATTGTGAATTGCAAATTGTTTGATTTTGGAGTTAAGGTCTGGAAAACAAAGTGTATATGATAGATGTATCACTGAACAAAACTGACAAAAGTTGGATGAAAACTGGTCCTGGAGGATGGATTACTTGACATAAACCAAGCAAAAAATTAGCAAATCTGCGGGGATGGAGATATCCAGTGCTGCAGGAGCAGGTCCCTTCATTGTGGAAATCTCCTGGGCTCATATCAACCAACAGGTCAAGTATGTTGTTGAATCATGACCACTGTTGTCACAGGGAGACTATATACATGAGCTTAGACATAGAGAAGTGGTAAAATTAGCAAACAAAATACAGAAAACACTCAAAACACAACAAGGACAGACGAGATAAACACTTAATCAACACAAAAGGTAAAAGATATTAAAAGCAGATAATAAATGCAAATTTAGATGTGCAAGCTAGTACATGTGTATGATGCATATAATCCAAGGGGAAAAAAAGATATTTTGAAGACTGACTATGACAGTGTGGAAATTTTTGGGCAAGGTCAACCTATAGGTGTTATCCAAGGCAAACTGGACTGAATGTCATGTGCTGTGATGTCACAAGGATAACAGCACATGTTTTAAAGGAATAAAAAAAAAAAAAGCCGTCCTAACATTTGTTATGATAGACCCATCCTCCTCATTTCTTGACCCATTTAGTACATAGTAACCATTGTAAAAATCTACAGCGATCAAAATTTTCATTTGGAAGTTTTTTGATGACATTTAAGGTGCAGAGCATTCAAAAATCTGGATTGAATTGACTTTGGTTAACATATATTAGTAATAACTTTTAGAACAGCAATAAACATTTAATTTAATCTGAGTAAACATACCTACATGACAATACTGACATATGCTTTAATTAAAGTGCAGTAAGATGGAATAAACAATATGCTGAAACCATGCAAAGATGTTAATTAAATTCTCCTTTTAAACTAATACAAAGTACTGAATAACCATGAGAATATTTTGCAAAGAAACTATATTTGTAATGTTTTCATAGCAAAAAGAATGCGAGCTCACTTTTCAAAATTCCAAGACCCATGCCTGCCAAATTTGGATGGAAAAGGGTATTTACTGCCATATTTATTCTGCTTAATTAATCTTTTACCATGGGAGAAACCTATCAAAACTGGCAGATACCAATAAAATTAATGTAATAATTTTGTTAACATTGAATATAATCAACCAAAACTTTCTCTTGGCTAGCTATCATCCAGTTTATAAATTATACAATCAACACAAAAGGATTGAATTCTATTTGATCCAAGGCTGAATTTCATGTAAGTTTTAGTTTTCTACATGTTCAGTTCCAAACAAAATTATTGAGCAAAAGATAATGTTACTGTCATTGTGAACAAAATTTGGGTACCAAAATATTATTGTAATACAACTGTATTACAAACTCAGTATGGCCATAAGTTACAGGAATCACAAGCTGGTGCATGGTGCTTTTCAGTTACAACTCTGGAACACTCAACACAGTGGTCAGTATACATAATGGAGTGCTATGGTATTGCGAGTCTCAAAGTTAGAGATTGATAAATGAGTAAATAAATAAATAAATGAAGACACTGACCTTCAATGTATTATATATGTCCATTTGATGTTCTTTGCTCTATATTAACATACATTTAATTTCCAGTTTAAATCAGATGATTGTGGAAAACATTCTATAAGCAGCTGCCATTTAGATTCCAGGTTATGCAAGGGACATTACTCTGATATTGTGGTAATACCGAAAAAATATATTTACGATGGCATATTCATGTCCTAATGTTAGGATCTTGATGTATATGGTGCACAAATTATAAATCAATTTGAAAATTGGATGCTACTTCAAATGGCTCTCATTCTGTCACCTGTACCCTCCAACTAATCTGAGGAATAAAAACAATGCATATGTAACCATATGAGATGAAGGGTGTGTGGGGGGTGCCAGAGGATTGTCAGAGAGAATGGCACACCAACATGAAAACCAAATTACATGTCGACCACAGACTGTTTAAATAAAACCAGGTGTTATAATGAAAAGTAATAAATCATGTACAACAAAGTTTTTAAGTCAACACCTGTCAATTGCGAAGGCTACCAGAAAACAACAACAATAACATCCTTCATGTTTTGACTCTTATTTGCTACCATGGATTTGATCTCTTACTTCTTGATAAATATGGTGATCATGTGATCTGACTCTTGCAAAAAATCATTGGACATTATGTGACAACAAACTAGTTAACCAATTTGTTAGTGACACCAATTTTAAGAAGATATAGATTTTATCTGAGAACATGGGGTAATTCATGGGTGCATTTTAAAATAGTGTACTCACTAGCAATTCCGACATTTTCCCCAAATAAATCTGGTGATGCAGAACTAGTAACTTATGATCATCCAGGGTATATAAGATTAAGCATATGATAGGCGGCGCTATGCAGAAAATTACTGAAAACTTTGAATATGGCAATACCAGAGATACATATGTGTGTGTGTGTGTGTGTGTGTGTGTGTGTGTCTTCTGGGGTCGATAAATATCAGGGTCGATATCTTACAGTGTAGTACTCTGTAGGCCAACAAGCTCATTAAGAAGGGTATGAGGAAATATATCATTAACATTTGTTACCCATACTTTGCGAAAATAATTTATCTTTCCAAAGTAATGAGAGATCTCACAATGAATGATTTACATTTCTGAAAAGGTGAAAGTAAGTGCTTAAGAGCGTCAAAACAGGGTAGTACAGGATATATAATTTGTACGGACCGAACTTATATCGGACCGACTTTGTTATGGTCTGACTCCGGAAACGGCCGAGTATGTTATGTATGATTGGATGGATCGTAAAATTTAAGTTTTCGAACAAACATAGATACCGCTGATAGAGTTTGTGTAAAGTAAACAGAAATCAGCTTATAATACTTTGATGGGAACAGCAGATAGCAATGCTCTCGTTTATTAGTTTAACGATTTTTACCGTGAACTAAGTTGAAGTTGTCCTCGAAAACACACAACTGCGTGATTTTCACATCAGACTCACGAAAAGCTTAATCGTGCAAATTGTTCATGCACAATTGTTAGCCTTGGTGATTGAGACGGTACATTATTCTTGAAACGGTGCTGATGCCATTTTATGCCATTACAGGTTCGTCCATCTGAATCATATCATCATGTCTATTTATAAAATCATTAGAAGAAAAAAATCAACAAAATAAATTAAATCACTAGCAAACGAATGAATAAAATGTATTGTCAAGAAAAGGGATGATGACCAATGCAAATCTGTAAAAGGGCGCATGCAGAATGGGGGTGGGGGGTGTGGGTGAACATGTACTGGTTAGCTATTAAGTTTTACGGATGTTTTACCTCATGTTTTGAAGTGAAATCCGGGGGAGGAGACAGGTGCCCCGCCCCTATGTGCGGGCGCTCATAATCTGTAAACGTGTAAAGGAATTATCATCCTTTATCTACTGTCACTTTAAGCGTTAACTTCTCTCAGAGGTTTATAAACATTGCATTCCTCATCAAATAATCATGTCATAAAACTAAATATATATATATTACTGATAATGATATTGTAATACAGCCAGTAATGCATCTACATCGATTCAAAAGTGAAACAATCGCGAATCATGTCTCCATTGTGTCTGCAGAGTATCCTATATATTTATTTAGTTTCGAGTGTTTCATTCTTACCTGACTAAATTCTCTAATTTAGATCAATCGTTGATTCTGAATAACACCATGTTGACAGACAGATAGATGGATAGATAGATATAGTTTCGATTATGTGGCCTTAAACTATATGACAGAAAGAAGCAATTCCAATAAGTTTTGTAAAATTCAACAAATAATTTATTTTCCTAGAATACGAAGTGGAGATTTAAAAACAACTTGCAATATTGAAAATTAAATCCCAGATAATCCTAAAAGCTCTATCACAAATTCAAAAGTATAGAGTATTGTGAATGGATTCCAAACCTGAATGTGCTGATGTACCAATAGTCTTCAATAGGCTGATATACCGTTTTGATGTATCACAATGATATAATCGAGAATGTCTTTGAATCAATTCATAATAATCCCAAAATAGTACTTTAGTCCAAATTGTCATTGAACACTTTGTAATTACAATGAATAATTTTAAATGATTCCTCTCAAATTATAACTGAACACAACTAAAGCTTTCTTTTACATATTAGTCAAATAAGCATATAAAACTATCATAAATGAAGTGATACAGGAAGATGTCGTATGAATGACACAGAACATACATAAAGCAATACAGTACTTGCATACTCAAGAAAGTGCATCTGTGTGGGGGATGGGTTATGTGGCTGAGGTGGGGGTACTCCCAATATTTTATTTAAACTATTGTAGAAGTTCCACCCAGACTCGATTTTGGTTGGAAGTTAAATTGGTGAAAGATAGATGTAAAGCTCCGAGCCTCCAGTCAGCAATGCCGACGGTTAGATGGTCACACATACAAAAAGGGTTGAAATTCAATGAATAACAATTTAATAACAATTCAATAATCAAATGATTCAAATTTCCAATTACACTCCTTCCTCTCGACCCTTTAATAGTCTATTGCATCACTTGATTAGCAGTGTGAGATCGATTTCCACCTGTCCTTGTATTCTACTCATCTGTGGTATTCTTCTCTCTCCTATTTCTCCCCAATTCCTTCTCCTCTTCCTCCCCGACTTTCTCCAGATTCTTTCTCTTCCTCCTCGACTTCTCTATACTCCTCCTCCTCCTCCACTTCCTCCTCCAGACTCCTTTTCCTCCTTCTCCGTCTTATATCCACCTTAGCTCCACCGACTAGACTCCTGTCAACTTCAACTGTTCGGCTAGTATTATTTCCGTCTCCACCTCTTGGAAACTTGGGACTCAATTGAACCGGAAGTTCTGTCCCCTAAAAAGCTTCCTTTTCGAAGCTTTTTCTTTCCTTAGAATCTACTTCTAAGTTTTACCGCCAAATTACGAGTGGCTCTCTCGGAGTAGCCCTATTGTTGATCAATCTTCCCAGGCGAAACTAACTTTTACTTTACAAGTTGGAAGGTATAATTCGCGTCGAATTGTAATCACGCCCTCTATTTCAATTTTTAATTGGACATCGCTGTGGACCGATTCAATCAATCTTCGCGGACAATGTCCCTCTCGCTGTCTGTCAACGTGGGGACGGATGAGAACACGCCCCCGCTCACCCCGCGTTTCCCTCTGATCTTAGGACTAATCTTTAACACCAAGGTGTGATAACTACAAGTCTTTGATTAGATGGTGCGATCTATTGCCTGTGCCGATTCAAGATTCCTGATCCCCGGCCGGTCATATAACCTTGCGTAAGAGTTTAACACTCGCCCCGCGGCAATGTTTGGAGATCAAACACAAAGCCGCGGTATTATTCAATACAAGTAGATTATTGCTTGTTTATACCTGACTTTAAAGCTGGGGCTTAGCAAACGTGACAATCTGCAATTAGATTATATTTTCCCTTGATGTGCTTAGTGTAAAATTTGTGTTCCTGAAATATCAAACTCCATATCAACAGTCTCTGATTTTTGTTTTTCATTTTGTTAATGAAAGTATACGGGTTGTGGTCACCAAATACAATAACAGGAGAAGGAACTGAACTAATATACACTTCAAAGGTTCGCAAAGCCAATATCAGAGCTAAATATCGCTTTTCGATTGTGAAATAATGTCTCTGGTGCTTGTTTAATTTCTTAAACACACAAATAGTACACTGGATGATTCACGCCAGTTTTGTCTTCTTGAATCAATACTCCAACAGTTCTTCCATCACTTGCATCAACATAGATTATAAATAACTGACTGAAATTTTAAGCTGAAAGAACTGGTGTACTCTTTATTATGGCTGTAATTTATCAAAAGACTCCTGACACTTGTCAGACAATGAAACTTGGATTTCTTTATCAGCAAATTTGTCAGAGGCCAGTCAGTTATGGAGAAATGTGAACAATATTTCCGATAATATCTAGCCATAACCAAAATTCGCATCAGTTGCTTTTTACTGATAGGTACTGAGAATCCATAGATAGCCTTGACCTTAACTTCTACAGGTTTAACTTGACCGTATCCCACAATATGTCCTAAAAAAAGTAACACAAATTAGCAAAACTCACTTTTACCGAAATTAATTGTCAAATTTGCATCACTGAGTCGATCAAAGAATTTCCAAATGATTTCCAAATTATCTTTCCAGATGATAACGTATATAATAACGTCATCGATAAATGCGTCACAATTAACTTGACCAGGTGTCATCATGTTCAGTAAACGCTGAAATGTTAACGGAGATTTGAACTTACTAAACAGCATCACTTTATATTAAAAAAAATCCTTCTTGATTTGCAAATGCCGAAATTTCCTTTGCTATTTCCAGGAGTGGAATTTGCGAGAATCCTCTCAAAAGGTCAAAGTTGGTGATGTATTTTGCATTTCCATTTTTGCTAATGCAGTCATCGTTTCTTGGCATTGAAAATGAATCTGTTTTGGTGACATTGTTGAAATTTCTGTAATAGTGCACATACGGATAGTATTATCTGGTTTAGACGCAATCATACATTGTGAACTCCGGTTACTTTTATTTGGTTCTATGAAATAATTCTCCAGCAAATAATGAATTTCTTTTTGCAAGAATTCCTGGTAGAGAGGATATTGTTTCACAGGTGTAGAATGCACAATTTCAACGTCACGGTATATTTTATTTGTGTTCGTGTTTGAGCATCTGGAAACACGTACTCATATTCACATAACACTTGTTTAATTCACTCTTTTGGTAGTATATATTTAAGTTTCTTGTCCAGATTGCCTAAACCAAAGTCACATCAGTGAGATTGCATTCCATCGTTTAGATCTCTACGGTGTGGGACAGGTACAGCTAAATTGTTTGAATGATTAATAGGGCCATCTTTACCGAAATGCACCTGTAAAATATTTTTATGACAAAGGTGTTTGTTTTATCCTCCCAGGAATCTTAATGATACGATTTAAATCACTAACTTTCTTTCCAATTGTATAAGGACTACAACATTTAGCCCGCAGAGGATTCTGAGGTATGTGCAAGAGAGCCAGAAGTTTATCATCAGGCTGAAAATTCCTTTCCTTTGTTATTCTGTCATAACTTAATTTCATTTTTGACTGAGAAGCGTGAAGATTAGTTCTTGCTACTTCAATAGCCTTTGACAACACATATTTGAGATTAAAAAAAAACATAGTCAAGAAGATTAGTCTTCGAATCTTCCTTTGAAAGACGTTTCTCTTTTAATAACTTCAATGGAACACTGACAGTATGTTCAAAAACTAGTTCAAAAGGACTAAATCCTAATCATTCTTGAACTGATTTCCTAACAGCCAACGACATTAAATGAACGCCCTCATCTCAATCTTTTAGGTTATCAAAGCAATATGACCGAATCATATTCTTTAAAGTTTGATGAAACCATTTTAAAGCCCCTTGAATTTCAGGGTGATAGGCAGAAGATTTAAACTGCAGAATGCCTAAGTCATGCATAACTTGCTTTCAACGTGCCCTTTATTTTTTCAATAAGTGCACGTAGGCAGTGATAAGGATTTCTATTTAGTCTTATCGGAAGTTTGATTCCAAAACGTTGTGCAAGATTGAGATTTTAAAGTTTTTGTATGAGACTGGGATGATTATTGACCAAAGTACTACTGAGAGGAAAACATATTGGTAAATGAAACTTTGTGAGACACGGAATAATCATCAGATGTACCAGCAGTATATACCAAAGTTTCTAACTTTTGGCCATCAAGGAAGATCAACACATCACTTTGGACGCAATTCATGAACTCTTCAATTAATATAAGTTGTCTGAGGTTATTGTAATATTGATCAACTTTCTTGGCTGAGCAACACGTATCAAACAGTTGTTATTTTCCGTTGCAGATTCGTCATGGGTTTGTCAGTTTCTTTCCTCAATTCCTGAACCTTTGTCGATATGCTACATCCCTTCACAATACATTCCTGAATCACGTCATAATCATCACATTGTTGTACCGACAGTGAAGTGTAGACTTCACGAGCTTTGCCAATAAGTGCACTTTGAAATAACAAAGTCCAATGCTCTCTTTTCAAGTTTGCAACAATTTTCGCAAAGTGAGGAAGGTATTTATCTATTTCATTTTCTTTAAAGTGGGTACTAACCTAATATTTCTTGTAACATCAAAACCTAAACTTGTATGTAAAGGTGTGGGGGGAAGACAGTGTGCTCCGCCTGCCAGTTCTAATTCTTTTAATTTCAATTGCATCTCTCTCTCTCTCTCTCTCTCTCTCTCTCTCTCTCTCTCTCTCTCTCTCTCCACATTTGTTTCTAAAACAGAAGTTTTAATAATTTCAGTTCTATCTGGGGTTTTTTTAATAAAAAAAATTGCCTAACAAAACCAGAGACAGACTTACTAATCAAACCCAAAGAACATTTATCCAAAATATTAGCTTCCACCAAATACTGGACTAAAATACTTTGTATTTCTTGTTTTATTGAAGATGCTTTTGCTTCCGAAAGATCAAGATGTCTGGCAAGCTCAAGCAACTTGTTCTTTTCTCTCACAGACTAACCCTTCCTGGGCAGGATTTGAAACAAAGTTCACTACCTTAGATAAAATTGTGAATGCTTTTTTTATTTACGAGACATTTCTTAATTATATGAAATTAAAATCTTTACCAGGGACAACGAAAATTCCGAAATAAAGTCAATTCAAACTTAAAAATCGATTTTTAATTTCTTTGAAATATTTTAAAGAAATCCTATCCCGGACGACCCTTCAATTTCAGTTACGACTTTATAGTCTTAAACTAAGTAACAGAAAAAGCAAAACCAACAAGTTTAGTAAAATTTAGCAAATAATTTATTTCCCTAGAATACAAAGTGAAAATTTAAAAGTAACTTATGGTGTTGTGAACTAAATCCCAAATAATCCATTATGTTCTATTACATGTCCAAAATTATAGAATATTCTTAATGAATTCCAAGAGTCTTCATTGTGCTGATATACTACTAGTCTTTAATGAGTTAACGTACCAACAGTCTTGATGTATCACAGTGATATAATCCAAAATGTCTTTAAATGAATTCACAATAATCCTCAAAATAGTGATTTAGTCCAAAGTATCAATGAGCACTAACTGGAATTACATAATTCCTCTCAAATTATACCTGAACTCAACTAAAAGTGAGTCAACAAAGACTGATATTGATATGGGAACGAAGAATTTTGTTTACTTGAGAACCTGATATAAAACCGAATAGAAAGGAAGATGTCTAAGATGTGGGTCAAACGTTTTACTTCTAAAATATTATAAAACAATTTTGTCAATACAGTTAGACCTTGAACTCAAATATCAGTAAACAACTTATTTATAACTCACAAACAAAACAATAATTGATTGATAATAAAATTTCCAAGGGAAAAACTAAGGTCCTGAACTCAAATCCATGTAAATATGTTGTTTATGAACGATCATTATTTTAATGTGTAATTTATAAGTATGGACAAAAGTTAGCTATGTAATATATTGTTTACGAACAACATTTACAAACTTCAATCGTAGACAAAAGTTAAATACACAATATAGATACACATTGCAATAACATAATTTTCCCATAATCACAATATCACAATGTATGTGGAAACTGAACTTAAATAACTTACACATGCAGTAAGTACACTGATCACAGGCCTTGCAACAGACTATTATTAAAGTTAAACTTCCAGATATGTAAAATGTCAACAAAATTGAATTTCGGCACATTTAGTATAGATCATAACAGTAACAACCATGACGGAGAAATTTTTCGTTAGCACATGCATCTATCGATGTTTTTTTTTTTTTTTTTTATCCAGTCAAAGAAAAGATAAAATGACTTGTAATCTCCAGTCTGAGCTTGCTGGTAGTTCTAATTCAATGTAGGCAAAGTACTTTGAACCAGAACTTTTGACAGCATAAAATTACATGTTCCACTGCTACAACAGGTAACATATTAATGATTGTTTTACAACACACACACACACACACACACACACACACACACACTACGTAAATACACACATTTGGAAATATAAATGAGGCTCTTGCGTCATTGATAATTGCATCAACATAGTTTGGTCTTATTTTTGATACAATATTGTCAAGTGTCAGACACTGAACCTGAGTAAAATGATCGGTTCCAACATGAGATGTTGGTTCCTAACCCTGAATAAATCTGATAATTTTTATTTGAGTATCTGAATTGTTATATTTAAGTTTCTGATTTTGAAAACCACCGGAAATATTGAAGCTTACTCCGTTTCCAAGTGCTCTTGGAACGTGGCGAAGGACAATAAAGCTAACAATAGATGCCGACCTTTCAATTTTGGCTTGTGAAAGGCTCAGATTTTTTTGTCGAAATAAAATGTTCTTCTTGTATATCAATGTAAACTTTTGTCGGCTAATATTATGGTCTGAATTAGTTGGTTGTTTTAAAAAGCAGAGCAAGTGTATTTTTGTTAAAGCTATTTACTTGGTCCTTTCTCATCCCCAAAACTGAAATTGTCGGGCCCTGATATGCCCTTGCTATCATGGCGAGAGCATTATCCATCGATCTTCACTTTGAGCAGCTAAGGATTTTCATAAATTGTATTTGATAGTAACTCGATATCATTAAAGCAGCAAGAGTTAATGTAAATGCCCATACACATTTGGATATTGATTGGCAAATGCTATCCGATATAAACAGGAACACATTTGTTAGTATTTAGCTGGGTTTTTGTTGTTGTTGTTGTTCTTTTTTTTTAGTTAGCCTGAGATTTAGTACATTTCGCAGACTGATGAGAGTTGCAGCAGTAGCTCTGGGCGATAATAGAGTAGTAGCTGAACCAATCCTGGGACTGACATGAAAAGTATCCAATAGATACAGTTAAGCTGTATTCATTCTTGAATCGACCACTGTATAAACAAGTGTGTGTGTCTGTTTGTTCATGTGTGTGTGTGTGTGTGTGTGTGTGTGTGTGTGTGTGTGTGTGTATTTTAAGGTAGATTTTACAAGTTTAGTCATATCACTACGATGTCTGCAGTGTAGCAGTTTATAGTGATGTGTAGCACTGGGACATTATGTCCCGCCCAGTCACATTATCCTGATACTAGGCCGATCAGTCCTAAAACTAACCTCTTAATTCTGAGCGCCAAGGGAGGCAGCTGCTAGCACTATTTTTTTATGTTTCTGGTATAACTCGGGTATGAACAATTGAAATATAGCATTTGCTATGCTCCATAACGAAATACTTAACCCATCACATTTTTGATGGTGGTCCCTTCCGTTTTCAAATGACCGTTTGCTTTTCTTACCTTTGCATTCCTATATGTATCTGAAAGCTCTCCCCCAACCCTGATCTCACTTTTAAACAATGTTTAGGCCCACACCCGAAAAACTTAATAGCTGACCACTATATGTTTGCCTCCCACGCCCTGAAACTTTTGCAGGCACACTGGGCCATTGGCAGATCAAAACGGCCAATTGGTTTTCTGAGACAGGGAGATCCCAGAGTAGTAGTAGTAGTAGCAGCAGTCTGCTCATAGTTTCCTTTCATGAAGTAAATGGATGATCTCCTATCTATATATAAGAAGAAGAAAAATCACCACTTTCACACCCAGTTTTGGATTCGATATAGGAACAAAAAGAAGTTGAAACAATTTTATCTTTACACCGCTTAATCATTCTGCAAGAAAGAGTTAAATGAGTGCGGCAAGGCTATAAAATTGTCTGGAAAAGTACTATTAATTCAATTGATCACCACAATGGCGGGGGTTGTGTTAGAGACGTTAAGCTGGAAGAAACTAATCGCGCTGGGCGTATTGCTTCTTCTCCTTCTGCTGTCATTTTTTCTTATTGGAGGGCTCGTTGGTAAGACTCAACAAACTTAAAGATTACTGTTATTAACGACAAATGTTGAAAGGAGATGGGTAAAGAATGCAGTTTTAGAGACTTGTAGTAAGAATCATATGTCGACTTTTAGCGTTTTCTCATGGACTTTGCGAAATATTTATGAACGTGCATCCTTCAGATCAAATAATAGAGGCTCTGCACTTTCTCGATAATGTATAACACAGGGATTGGAAACTTGCAAAGCTGCTATAAAGTATATCACTCCGTTCCCTACTGATTCTTCAAATGATGTCTCTGGTGGTGTTGCTTTGATTATTGAAGTCAAAGGCACAGCAGGGGTGAGTTTGACTTACGCCAGAAATATAGCTGTGCTTTCCTAGATGACGGTCGAGGTTGGTTGTAACACAGGAGTCTGCAGTTTTATCAATAAAGCAGGACGAAATTTCTGACAACATGAAATCACCTTATCGGTATTATAATTTATAATTATAATGTTAAATTATAATACCGATAAGGTGATTTCATGTTGTCAGAAATTTCGTCGTGCTTTATTGATAAAACTGCAGACTCCTGTGGTTGTAACAATGTTCTATTAGAAAGCAGTTTTAATTTTAAGTTATGAAATGATGAAAAATTGGGTAAACGAAATAAATTATTTAGTTACAAATTAGTTATAATGCATTTTCAATGTATTGAAAGTATAAAAATATTTTTTTTATCATCTTTGCTTAATAATATTGCCATGCAGCTTAAAGTCCACATTGTAAATTTTCCCAAGCAAATTCCAAATTCATCTGTTACCTCTAATTTTTCCAAAACGTTTGCTAGTGCACTGTCTCATCTTTCTCACATTTATTTTTGTGTCAGTAATGAAATATAGGAGCAGAAGGGTTTATCAAGTAAGTACTATAAATGAGTCACTGGCACTTTCAGCGAGTCCACCTACAGAGAACCTTACTTGCATAGCAACATGGAATAGGTTGTATTTACTTGGCTTTGTTCAGTTTCTAATCCCATTGTATGTGTGTCTCAGATGTAGACTAAATGTTAGTCATGAGTTGCCCCCACCCCCAAGATATCACCCACTTGCCCCCACCCCAAAGAGATCACCTCTGAACCTGTTTTGGCCTATATCCGTAAACTTAATAGCTTATCGCTATATGTTTGCCCACCCACCCACCCACCCAGCAAGAAATGCTGCCCCTGAGTCTGCTGATTTCTGAGCATTGCAGAGCTCTAAAACTTGATGTAAAAGCACTGTATTGTGGATCATTGTATATGACTTAATTTATCCAGCTAATGAATTCCATGATTAAAAATGCAGAACTTTTATCTGTTTTATAATGAAAGAAAGTTGTGAATTATTGACATAATTAAATTTGGAGCTCATACACATATCTACAGTTTCTCTGAAGGCATATGACATTATAAACAATACCAAAACAATAACTTTAATCAAGTGACCCTGGCATCATCCTGAATTTGAAGCATGGTTTCTGTTATTTTAGTGATTTTTCATGAAAAGATTGATAAGTTTACTATGATAGTACTTGAACTGCAGGAGTAAACATTAAACTTACAATTTTTGTCAGTTTCTTCTGTCAGATTCTTTCAAAAGCAAGGGTAAATCAGAAAAAGACTTTTGCATGTTTCCAGAAGATTTGTGGTGGCATTGAAGTTGGCCCATCAGAGCTATAAGGGGAGAGGGAATCCCCTGTGATAAATATGAGTCACATCCCTTTGCATAAGGTCAGAGGTCATTTGGGAAAATAATGCATTGTGTTTGGTGGTATGTTTATTCAGAAATGTCAAAAAAATTACTTAGCTACAAATGCAAGTATTTTGTCATAACTTTTATATAACATACCTCAAACAAGAATGGTGACTGCTTTAAAAAAGCTGTCGCCCAAAAAATTGCCAACCTCAATATATTGTTGCCAATTTTAAAAAATGTCACCATTTTCATAATACAGTACTACCCATATATCTTGACAGCCTTGGGACCAAGGCAATATTGTCTACTTAAGTGTATGTTCAGATAAATGGCTGGGTGGTTTAAAAAGTTCAAATTTCGTATACAAGTGAAATTCATAAGAGGTGATCTTTTGTCAGTGAGTAGGATTTACACAGAGAAAATAAACAAAGGATATTCTGATTAATTGAAAACAACTAGTCTAAAATTCACTTGTGTATTGACAACTTATGATTGTGTAGTAGAATCCATAATGCAGTAATTAATGTACATCATGTATATGAAAAACCCATGAATTCGAGTATAGATCACATTAGAAATTTATATATCATTCACATCCTGTTAGAAAGCACAAATAATATACACACAGACACACACATACACACACACACATGTATGTTAATCCTGTTTGATCTATATCCATTGTCAACAAACACGCCACTAAGCAATTCACTCAGATATTTATTATCACCAGTAGCATGTGGCTGTATAGTTGTTTACATGCTACATATGCATGTACTTAAAATGGCCTTGATATTGGTCAGCTGGAGACAGCTATCATCTTGCTGAGGCAACCAAGGAGCAGAAGCTATTCATAGGGAAGTGAAAACGTTTAACCAACATCTTTGCAAGATGTCCCACTGTCAGTTAACCTGATAACCAGATATCTCTGGTTTCAAAAGATTTGAAATTTAATTTGCATGTTATGTCACCATTGAAAAGCAGTCGTAAGCATAAACTTTTTTCCTGCAAAAAGTAAACTGTCACTGCACAATAACAGTGTTCCAGTCACTTTGGAGAATGCAACAATTGATCAGATTCTATTGCTTTTATTTAGGTTTGGTGTTGACTTCCTTTGATGAAAGGTGCTTTGTATTTATTAAAGATTTTAGTTGGCTCGCTTTGATGAAGGGTGCATGTGTTATTAAAGTCACTGCTAAATGCTAACCATGAGGACCAAACAAATGCCGGTTTGTTGTTGTGGCTGTAACATCAAATAATTGTAGAAAATTGATTGAGACTGACTTTTTTCTCATATGCTTAGTATTTATATATATATATATATGTTGTTGTTGTTGTGGGGCTTAACGCCATTTTTCAGCACACGATAGGCTATACATGGCGGCCAGTATTAATGGTGGAGGAAGAAACCGGAAATCCCCGGAAAGAACCACCGACCCACGAGAAGCTACTGGCAAGCTTTCTCACATATCCACATTCGCCGAATCCTAGACTTGAACCCATGCAGACAGAGGTGAGATGGCAGTGATCCGTAACGGAGAGCGCTTTAGACCACTCAGTCATTTTATATATATATATATATATATATATATATATATATATAATGTGCGTTCTCTTATTTGAATTATACTCATATTTGGATTTAAGCAATACTTTATTTTCTAATAGAAAATTTTCTTAGTTATTTTGGCCATATGACTCTAAAAGAGAATAATAGAAAATGCACTGTAACAAAATTTAACTGAGTAACTAGATTACATTATTGTAATTGCAAGTTGGTAAAAATGCTTAATCAACTACACTCAATCAACTTTTTAAAAATATTTTTGTATTTATTTTTTTATATTCTTTTTAAAAGTTCACAATAATGGCACATTCAAAGATTTTTAAGCGCCTTTGACACAACCCCTATACCATGTACATGAGGGCAAATGCACAAGTGTCCTCATTTCTTTGTTGCAGATAAAACATTACTGTAACTATTCATACATAACACACTAAAATGCATAAAATTATAGACATGGCTCATATATAGTCGGTATATGAACTAAACCCTTCTTTCCAACCGAATCAACACAGACTGAGTGCATCTATTTTTAGAAGGAGGGGTTTTCGTAATGTAAACACTCAGTTTAAATAGCTTCATTACAACAGTCCATGATAGGATTGCAAATTTATGGTTTATTTATTTGTCTACGTACTTGTGTTAATTTTAGGCATTTATTAAATAGTATCTGCTTCGCAGCTTTTTTACATATTTTCACAAATATGAGTCCAGTCAGAGAACAACTTTGACCTTAAAACGCTTCTCGCGAATTCCACAACATAGCATTGTCTCATATGTTTCTGACCTATATAATTGCATTTTAAAGTTAAATCTTAAAAAATATAATACCTAGGCTTTACTTTATATGAATTGTATATTTGTCTGTATGTATTTGCTCGATGATTTACGGAAACAGGCAATCTAATAAACTGGTACTTCCCAGACATAGCGATGTCCGCCATTTTCTCCTCCCGTTACTGGTACACTTAGAGTTTCAAACTAATTTTATGACGAAATAGTGTATAAGAGACAGTTAAAATATCCAGATCACCGATTTTATTCTTAAAACACAAACTGCTATATACATACTATTGCTAAAGTTTCGAAACACAAGTATGTATGTTTTTATCATCGAAGGATTACATGCGTAAATCGGATAGTGATAGGGGGCCTAGTTGCCAACTCGGGAAATGGTTAATGGTCAATCAGTTATCAAAACACATGCCTGTGAATGCGCAAGAGGTTGTCAGCGTAATTGAGAACAAAACTTATCCTAGCTACTGATGGCTTGAAGAAAACCTTTAGCTACAACACAATACTAGAATAAACCTGCCTAGGCGAGGGGGCATCTCAAAACGTATTTGTTAATGTACCTCTAAAAAAAAAAAACCAGGGCGAAGTCGTTTTCGCTTTCCTAACAGAAGAAGGCGAAGTTTACATTTTTTAGGCGACTTAACCGCCCACTTCGCCTGGTAGCGTGACCCCTGGATAGATTCCAATGCATTTCATATCCCCATTTATGGCTTTCTTTTATGGCACCTTTGAATTTCTTCACTCCAAACCCAGGACTGTATAAACAAGTTAAAACAGCCAAACAGTTTTGTCACCAAAAAAGCCACTAGATGGTATGTTTTGTCACCAATAAGGAAAAAGAGTGCAATCTGAGACATTGGCGAAAGTCAACACAATCCCTGCACAAAACTACATTAATTGTTTGTGTATTCATTCAGATTCCTATTAAATGGGAACTGTTTTACCCTGCATGATCTCTGAATTGTTGAACTCTTAAGTAAATGAAAGGCAACTTTCGTTGTAACAGCAGGCAAAATGTTGAATCATGCAAGCACTGTGCAGGACAACACTGACCAATGTATAGACTTTAAAATAATTGGAAAAAAGCATGTTGCCACATGAAAGTTTAATCAGTTGTATTGTTTCTGTTCTCTTTAAAATAATATTAATCACATGTTGATCACAATGCAATTTTTCTCTGACATTTCATCTTTTTAATGAATAAATGGGACAAATTGTACTCTTTCCTACACAAGAGTGTTGATGATAACTAATAAAATGATCAGATTCAGGTTATCATAATATGTATTGTAAAACACAGACACTGCATAAAAATTATTAAGAGTGTATGTTCTTATTATTATTGCAAATAATTTAATTCCTAAAATATAACAATAATTTTGTGTGCATCATAATTTCTTGTGTATGCAACTGGCACATTAATTTCTTATGTGCTTATTGGTTATGTAATTTGAATCTCTTTCCTTTGAGATAAGATGAAGTGAATCACAAAGAATAAGAAATAAGCACACACAGAGATGATTATGCTGTATAAATTGGTGCCACTTGGGATTCTCTTGTTCAATTGGCAATTTTATTTCAGTTTTGAAACCTTTTAATCAGAAGTAGTAAATTTTGTTTTTTTAAATTTTTACTGAATCCATTCATATCTGTAATATTGTGTTAGTGGATTGGAATCATAATTTTATCTTTTTCCTTACTAGAAGTCATCTTGATCATTCAGAAGTTTGGCCTTGCCTTCTTAAGTGCATTTAGACATGATAAATACTTGGATTCTTGTAGTAAGTGTGTTGTTGAAGAACTGTCAAGCAAGCAATGACTAATAAACATTTTCTGATTTGAACTGCATGAAATGAACACAGGGCCTGAGATTTATTGGCTAATGTAAGTTTGGAGTCTAATGGTTTAGTGTGAAATGTTATGTGACTTTTAATGCCATCTTGAACTGAATAATGTTTTTTTATGAGATTCTGTTTCATGCATTTTTATTGAAAAGGGATTATAGTTTTTAATAGTGTTCAGTATTCTAGTTCGTTGACTTTGTTAGGAGATCGAGCCACAGTGCCATCTGTATGTTCGATATCCCCTTACTGACTTTTCATTTTATCAGTCAGCTGTTCGTAGTGACTCAACAGCTTGATCCTTCAGGTGTGGCTGTTCATCTGCTCACAGCTTACCCTTTTTCATGGGTATAATGGCCATGCTTCTGCTATACCTCTGTGCATGTATGTCTGATTGATCTGGATGAGGATGACTAACATACTGAGTTTGGGGTTTAAGCCTGATGATCCTCGTTACTCACATCCCACTATGGAGATGACTTGAGTTGAGCTTTAAGGCGTCAGGGAAGGCATTTATCAGGTGCTGTTTTCTTTGCAATGCCCACAACCCCCTACTTCTACCCCAGTCTACAAAGTCAAGGCCTCAGTTGACTGTGGTCCTTAAAAATTGAGGTAATTGCCATCGACATATCAGACAAGGTCAGGGACCCAGGCAATTCTAAAGCCAATTTCTCTGAGGGTGAGTTACCAATGATCTCAGTATTAGTGCCACATCTTCATTATTGGACTTGGCAAGTGATTTTCAAACTCGCTGAGAAACCTGGCAATGATCATGCATTGGACTCAATAGCCAGGATAGCTAAGGTTATTAACAGGGCTGCCATCCTTTCTATGGTGAATGCATTGACTGCTTTCTGCCAGCCTGGATCTTGTAAATAACACATGCCTATGATCCACCTTGTTCAAGCTTGCATCATGCCCTGACGCTGTGGACTACTGTCTTTGCTTCACTGTTGCTATTTGGTGGAAAGATGGAGAAAGCGCAGAGATTTTATCTACAAGATAGACACACTTAGAATCTGGTAGGTCCAGTGTTAGTTGCACAGGTGAGTACCAGATCCAGTTGACTTCTTTATAATTTTTTGATGGGCCCACATGTTGGCAGCTTTCACTGGATTCACTTCAAAAATATTTGTTGCCGGGAAGATTTCATTTCCTCTTCCCAGATGCAAAACATGTCTCCATTTGTTGTGCTGCTCTCAAGTTAGGAGAGTGGGTTATCTTTCATATAGATAATTCTTCAAGGGATACTCAAGGTATAGGCAGGATGCACAATATTTCCTTCTACTGTTACCAATTCTCCTAACATTAATGTGATTGGAGAATGTATTTGAAGGACAAAGCAATTTTTTTGAGTAAATTATGTTTTTTCAAGAATACTTACCTGATCACAATACTTCAATACCCATCTTCCATACAATGCAAGCATCTACAATGTTCTGCTCCGCTTAAAAATGGCACCGCTTGGTGACAGCAAGGGGAGGTAATGAACAAGAGTTATTGCTCTTTGTCTATGTAAGAGATAGACCCGAAAGACAAATTTTCCACTTATGGGAGGGCTAGATTCTTAACAGCAGCCAGTGTAAATGTGTTCAGGTAAATATTCTTGGATAAACATAATTTACTGACAGATTTTCTGTCTTATATTTATATTTTTTTCTTTTTTTATAGCACCAAATCCCTCAAATGTTATGGTAGTGCTTGGAACAAAGTGCCTTAGCAAAGGAAGCCATATGCAGCAAGAATGGTTCATCCCATTTGGTGGAAATGAGAAATGTGACTCCATAAAAAGTGTGGATGATGACAGGGTATGGGATGAAGGGATATCTGCCAACCAAATTGTGTTTTCATTTTGGCTGCCCTATATGCGGGATGGAAAGCAGCTGGATTTTAGCCGATGGCAGCAGATGCTTTTGACAGTGATGCAGCTGGACATCAAATATGATCCTAAATTTCCTGTTGGTATGTAGACTTTTGATAAGTGTCTTAATTTAGAATGAGATGTAGTTTTTAGTTTATGCATGTGTAATGTAAGAAACTTGGGATGGCTTTTTTCTTCTTTTTGTTGCATGCATGTCTTTAACAATGGACCCTAGGCTGGGTTGGTATGTTAATAAACTGGTATAAATTGATATTGCATGCTGATATAATAACCTATAATAATTCTTAACTGTAATGGTTCAATAAGAAACTTTAAAATTCCAAGAAGCACTTAAATTGTCCTCAGAATTGCTATCAGTAAATGGGGAACATCAATAAAACAGCTGTTCTCCATATGAATTATTTGATCACCCATGACAAAAAGTAAACACAATTTACTCTGTAGAGCTACATGTTTTTCTTTTGCATCTGTCTGGACAATAGATGATGTGACTGAAAATAAGTACAGTTTCCTTCTCTTCAACTAAAATTAATTCTGTGGTTTACATGTTATTCTGTGTTGAATTTGATGAGAATGGCTCTGTGCTTTCCCAGTTTTGAATCCTGTGTATCAGATCCCAAACAATATTCAGAAGACTCAGGTTTCTCAACTGCAGACACTGACTGCAGTATCATGTCAGCTGACATTTGAGATGCCAGAACATTTTCCAATAAATCAAAAGTATGGTTGCATTCCTTCATACTGGTGGAAAGATGGTAAAATGCAACTTATGAAAAACTATCATTGACACATATTTAAGAAAGCATCATGGCAGAGATATTATCAACCATCATTGGTGTTGATATCATCAATCCTCCATGGCATTGTCAATACTCTATGACATTAATGTTTACAATCCTCCATGGCATTAATGTTGTCAACCCTCCATGGCATTGATGTTGTCAACCCTCCATGGCATTGATGTTGTCAACCCTCCATGGCATTGATGTCATCAACCCTCCATGGCATTAATGTTGTCAACCCTCCATGGCATTGATGTTGTCAACCCTCCATGGCATTAACATTGTCAACCCTCTGTGTCATGGATTTTTTTCAACCCTCCCTTGCCATAATCATCAAGGAAACAGGCCAAAACTGTTGAAGGTAGGAATAAATATCTTAAGTCAACCTTAGTAAATATGCAGAAAGCAATCATATCAAGTTTATTCATGTTAAATCAAAATGTCTTTTTATTCCTCAAAAATTCAAAGAAAAAAATGTTTTTAAAATTAATTCAGCCATCAGTTGTAGCAGTGTCTCTTGTGTGTTTTATAAGGCTTGTCTTACCTGTAAAGTTGTTTCTTTTGTCATCATAAAAAAAGATGAACATTCCAAAAAATGAGATTGTTAATTTGAAAAGAAAGTATCGAAGACATGTTTCTTTTTAAATGTTTTATATTATCTGTTCCTATAACCTTGGTAAATGAAACATTTCAGTATTATATTGCTTATGTTCCATAAACACAAAAATGTAAATGTAAATATGCTGAATAGCATCATTGTGCAGTGGCTATATATATATTGTATATTGGAAATTGTTAATATTGTGATATGTATCAAATAGGGAGTGATACGCCAGTACCCAGCCCTAGTGGACTTTACCAAATCAAGTACACGTGCCATTAAAGGATGATTATGAGTCCCTTATCACCAGTCCATAGAGAACTTTGTATTCCTGGTGTTCCTTCATACAGACAGGTGTGACTATGGTTTCAAGGAAAAAAAACATATTATGACATTTATACTTGTAGCAATTTATTATTTTTATTGGCAAGAGTTATCAAAATATTTGGAACAAAACTTGTCTTTCTTGTCAGCTCAAACATATTTATTATATTGAATTCAAAATCCATTTGGCTTTTGTTTGAATACTAAAATAGCCATTTGATCTGTGAAAAAATACTGCTGATATTGAATGGCACTTGTAGTGCATTATTAAATATATCATGCAGAAGAAATGGAAGCTAAGTGCTTTTTTCTGGGATATACAGAGGCAGTCAGTCTGGGGAGGTTTAGAACCCATGACCATGGATTACAAATCTAATGTTATTTTGACTAGGACACAGTGGCCTCCATGAAGAATTTTTGATCATAATACTTGAGGTGTATTATGGATGTAAACGGAGGAGCAATAATTTGTGATCACTGTTTAAATAATTTGTGATCACTGTTTCAATTGATATCTGGGTGCTATAAACTGATAAAAAAAACAACCCAAAAATATAGAGCAAAGTACTGCTATCATTCTTTTTGACAATCAGAAAAGGTAAGTCAACATTACTGAATTCCAGTTAATAGCAGGAAAGATAAAAAAAAGTGCTAGAATGGTATTAAAAACTGTTCAATCATAAAACAGGTACAAGTCTTACAGTTAGTAGTCAGTTACCTTAGGGAAGATAACTTCAAACCATTAGCAAGTCTTACAGTGTATGTGCGACATGATTAAAGATCCATTAAACCCCTCTTTCATATTAAACTTTATAAAGTTGATATTGACAGAATGTTATGTTCTTCTTTGACTTCTTTCAGGGAAAGACCCTGCCTTCCAGTTTGATGCCAGGATAGGTTATAGAAACAAGGAAGATGGAGTCAATGACTGGAAGGAGCTAGCACACTCTTTGGAAGAGAGAAAACTGGACTGCCTAATATCGCCTGATAAGGTGAGAGATTATTGAGTTCTGACCACATATTAAACCCATACTTTTGGGGATATATTGTAGTTGGTCAAGTCTGTATGTTCATGTGTTTGTGCATGTGCATACACCAGTCAGTTCTCAACATTGCAGGAGCTGATTTAGAGAGGGTAATCTGTGTCAGTTCATTCTTAAACCAATGTGACACTCAGTGTCTTATTACAGTGCATTTGATCAACATGAAATATGTAAGTTGGACAAATTTAGGATGTTTTATTGCATATTTGAAGGTATTGTACTGAGAACATTGTCACATAAAGCCATACATTTGAATGTAATCGGACTTAATCTTCATCACTAACCCATTTGACATATTCTCAATGCATGTGCAGTGCTCTTAAAATGCCCTCAAGAATTTTTAAAATACTCAAAATAGTTTCAAACCAGGGAGTAAAATACCAATTATAACAATTTTGTTTTGAGCTTTATGTATTAATTGAACTGTTAACTCTATCGGACTAAAAGTGTTGCACATTCAAAAACCTCCTATATTTAACCCAGACTTGCCTGCCTCGAGGAGTCATGAGATTCATTACTATAGGGGTGATGCAGGATTTTGTCCATGTTGGTTTGATTTAGAGATTATCTGGTTGATTCACTTGGTCTAAAATGGCTAATTTTCCCATCTGTATGTAGTGAAAATATACAGTTTTGACTGGGAAAAGAAGATCTCACATAAACACAGTGAATGCTATCAAAATACACTTTACTACCTAAATAACCTGGAACTGATTCATACCTTGAATTAGAAACAAATAATTCTGATGCTGATATCAATCCAAATGCATATGAAACTTTGGACTGAATAAACAAGATCACAAGATTGTTTTTCTTTTCAGATGGTAATAGGAAACCAGTATAACTGCAGCCTGTTGGCATTTTTTGAGCTGGGAAGTCTTCACTATGATTACTATCTGATTAATGTCCGAGTCCCAGTCGAGCCATACAAAGGAATCAACATGGAGATTGGAAGCCTGATGGATATTTGGGTTATTGTAAGTCAGAGGAATTGTTTATGTGAAGTCATTTCTTGCCACAGCATATCCAAGTTAAGTTTAAACTTTGTTGTTTCCAAAAAGTGTGAAAGAATGTTTTCATCAGAAATTTCAGGTTACTTGGCAGAGAGCCTTCTGACATAATGGTGTTTCATATTTGTTCAGATTGTATGCTAAACAACATTCCTTTATGACTACCATTACTGACGATATCAAAAACTCTCTTATTTATCTTAGGGGGATTCTTTGGCCTCCAGGAACAATTGAATTTTTATTTGAGGGGGATTCCTTGTCATCAAGGCCTCCACATTCTGATTTTCTAGTCAGTTGCTGTGGTATTTAGCAGGTTTTGATCCATGCAAACTTGGTGAGTGGTCTGAGACCTACTTTGACCACATGTTAGTCCATCAGATCGACGGCATAATACAAAATTATTAACTATGTATATTGTTGTTTTGTGTTTCAGGCAATTCACCAGAATGGTGGGTTTACGAAGGTATGGGTTTCCATCAAGACAGCAATGTTGCCCATTGTGTTGGCAGTTCTGATTTGGTTCTGGAGAAGAATTATGATGCTGACCAGACCACCCAATCTCCTTGAAAGGTAGGCATTTGGGTGGGCATAGGTATTTTCCATTTCTATGTGGACTGATTGACAAATCATGTTTAGGAGTTTAAGCAGTGAAGTAAAAATACATGTAAGAGTTATGTACCTTACATTGAAGTGAAAATACATGAAAGAGTTACGTGCCTTACATACAGTGCTATGGAGATGTCTACTTATAACTCAAATTGACATTTTATAGCACAACAAATGGTAACATGAATGATATATTTATGCCTTCAGTGCTTTTAGAGCACATTATGAATTAATTGAAGCAAACATTCTGGATTTGGGGACTATATTAGGATTTCATTTTTGATTATCTAAGGTTAAAATATCTTAAGTTGGACATGTACATACTTAGCATCTCCACAGCAGAAATGACAACCTTACCTTCATTTAGTCCATTGCCATAGACAAAAAGGAGTAGAACCTTGTTTGTTTTCATCCTAAAATTGCCTCCCCTACCTTTGTAACTTTCAGTTTTGGTACATGCGAATGAGTTCCCAGAAAATTCAGTTGCATTCTAACCTTCTCTTTTGGGGTATACATTTTTGTCCCACCATATAAGTGAGGGGATGGAGAAGAAGGAAGTTTAAACCTTTAACAAAGTGGTAGACTTCCTTCCTGCAGACCTGTGTCAAAGCCCTTGAGATCATCAGTCACTAGGATTCTCTACAGTTTGGAAAAGCTCTCTGAGTGCAATCTAAAATGAACCTTTAGTTGCTTCCACATTGGCAATTGTTAGGGAGTTTTAGTACTGAAGGTGTCCCAAGGCCATAGGCAGCCAGATAGCAGACTGCCAGAGTGGAGGTCTGTCTCCATGTTTTGTACTGGCTGCTGGTTTCCACCTCAAGTTAAAGGGTCCATTTGCCTGTTTGGCTTCTTAAGCCCCCTATTTTGGACCCCAGTGTTTCCTTGGCCCATCTGTCCATTAAGTCTCTTGAAACTTTGGAACTCAAAGCTCATATGTTGAATACTATAGCTTTCCATACTCATCTTTCCAGAAATTGGTAGAAGCGGTTGCCAAGACAGTGAGAAATGTACTGTCATTATTATTTTGGACAGCTCTCTCCAAGACAATTAAGTTCCTTATGAAATATTGAGTCGGACCTTTATCTTTCAGAACAGATTAGATACTCTGAGATTCAAAAACCAGTCTCTCATTCTTCTTGCCTAGATGGAGCCTATTATGTGTTCTTTAGCCATTATCAAAATCTTCTTATGAAGCTTTCTTCAAGAACCTTTATGTTTTAGACTGTATTTTTTCTCTCCCAAGCACGTTACTACAGTGAATGCTAAGTTTACTTTGACACGTTATCATTAGGCCATCGGCTATATGCATAATTTTATCCTACCAAGAATCGAAACTTTGTGAATGGATACTTCATGATAAGTTCTACATCATTATTTCAAAAAGACCAATGACCAGTATTTCATTTTTCAATGGCTTTGTTGACAGTATGTGTTCGAAGTTCATTGATTGAGTGTTGTTATATTCCAGTCATGAAGCCTGATAATTGGCTCTATCTCTATCAGTACTACACCCTTACAACCAAAAAAGGCCTCTGTGACCAAAATGTTATGTTTGTTTGTGGGGTATTTTTGTGGGTTTAATGTGATCTTTTAGCACATGACTGGCTATAAACAATGGCCAGTATATTTGGTGGGGGAAGTACCAGGAAATATCCCAGAAAGAATCACTGACTGTCACAACTTGACTATTACAATTTACAGTAGGCCTGTCTGTGTGCCTGTGTATGAGGGGAGTAAGCAACAACTGCACACAAATACGTGATATTTAAAAATAACATTTAATCTATATCAAATCATATACAAAGCAACATTATTAACACTTTATTCAGTAAATGAGTGCATATATTACATCAATCCACCACTAAATTCAAGCTAAATTAAATTGGAAACATGTCAAGAGTCCTATGTGTATAAAAGTTTATCTCAAATTCTAGTCTTCAAGACTGCATACCTTGACCAAAACACATTGAGACCTATTGGTCAGTATTGTTCAAAGTCCATGATATCCAACTAGTGGCTACAGAGAACTATTAAACACAGGCAGGCATGTAATGTACCATTCATAATATGTGCATTGTTTCTTTTATCAGAACATTTTTATTTTCCAGGACCCTGTTTTCCCTTGGAATTGCAATGTGTCTGCTGAACTGTGAGTAATATATGATACTGTTCATTTACATACCGGTCCTTTTTATAAGTGTATCAGTATTTATCTTGATTACAGCTGAAGTAAAAAAGGACTTTAAGTTGGTGAAAAGAAGATAATTTCTATATTTCTTTTGCACAATAATTTGATGTATGTATATTTTTTAATTAAAACCTAACTAACATTCAGTTTTTACCTGGCCTTGCTATAAGGTCATGTGAGCTTGTATATTGACCTGCATCATTTGGTATCCATCAACATTTCTGTTTTGAACTTCTCTCAAAACTACTGGGTAAATTTAGATCAAGATTTATAGAAATGTTTTTTATGAATGATATACCAATTTGTGTTCTGAGTGGTTCCACTAGCAAGAATGCAGTTTCCATAAGAACTTAAGTCAAAAACCTATTTTCAGCATCATTTCCAGATTGGCTGAGTATTTGTGGATAAAAATGTCATGTCGACCATATTGAAAACTATTCTCAGGTCCTTCATAATAGCAGAGCCAATTTCAATCAGACTTGGAATGTTTGTTTGGAAATGCTCTGTCAAAATTATATCCAGGGTGCCTCCCCTAGCAAAGGTTGCCTTAAATATGTGGTGGCTTCCCATATCCATTGTATGGCTTCTGTAGCAACCATATGGAAAACCTATTTTTAGTTTCATCCAGGGATGATTCAAACAATACAGTTTTGGGGCCCCCATCCCTAGAATTGTGAATATTTTTATTGTGTAGTAAGTACTTTATAGTACTTTTTAACATTGATTTTTAGTGTTTCTAACCTCTTACCTTGGCCACACCTGTATTTGTTTTTGACAATATGTTTCATATATCCATGTATAGCAGATTAAAAAAATTAATTTTATAATGGTTTTTATGTTGTGTAAACTAAAATTGGCTAATAATTTTGTTGGTGTTTTTTTTTTTAGCACTTTTCTGTAGTAAAAGTTGTTGCTGTGTTTGGTAGAAAAAAGAAACTTTTTTTAGAACAAGTTTGTAATATAAGACTGAGAATCTATAACCAATAAATACGAATGTTTATTCATGTCACGTAATAGTAATTTAGGTTTCATTATAATAAATCTGTATCATTTACAGGTGTTGTTTGACTAAAAGTGCTCTGTAATTATATTGTAGTTTTAGTTCACATTGAATTAACATTTTATTATGTTCTAAAGGATAGGAATCTTGCACAGTCAATTTAACTAGCAGACCTAAGTCAGCAAACTAGAATGATTGAATGCTATTAAAGACAATATTCCCTTTTCGATAAAAATCATGGTGTTGTAGAAAACACAATTCATTTCATTAGAAGTAAAGTCATCTAAAGAGCAATTTATCATTTCATCATATCATCAGATGTCAGGCATACCTGTATTCAGTTTAGGAAATTCAGTGCACAAATTGTTTGTATCAGTTGTTACCAGTATGTATTGTCAAATATCGAAACATCTGGTAAAAACCAAAATGTTTTAATTAAGGAAAGAATACATATACATTGCTATAAAAACAGAGGAACTTTCTGTTTGTTCATCAGCTGTATGATGCTAAGTTGGAAAATCATAATATTTATTATGCATAAAATGTACATAATAAAGCAATGGCAAGCTTTTGTGTGAATAAGATGACTTCCAGTAAAGAAAAAAGTACAGCTGCAGTTCCAATCCAGTAACATTTGTTATAGAAATGAATTTTATGAGGGAGAAATTCTGGCAAGCAAAATTGCCTAACTTTTGACTGGGATAGTTCAAAATAGAAATTCTGGGGCTGCTAGGCAGCCCTAATTAATATACAAAGCATCCAATCATCTTCAGAACATTTTAACCAATTTTGGCCAAACATGGCAAGAATGTTTGTTTGGACATGTTCTGTCCAGATTAAGTCCTGGGTGGCATGCCATGTAACAGTGACATGTTCTGTCAAAATTATGTCCTAGTGGCTTATAATAGTCTTATTTCCATAACAACCCAGTGGAAAACCTATTTTTTATTTCTGTATAATGACTAAGCCAATTTCATTCAGATTTGGTATGAGTACTTCTCAGGACATGTTCTGTGAACAGTGTCCATTTTGGCTCTTTTAGCAATGGTGTGGCTTCCATTGCAGTCATGGGAATTTTCAACTCCATGTTTAGAACATTCTGAGCACTTTGATCAAACTTGGTATGAATATTTCTTAGGATGTGATCTGTGTAAGTTGTGTCCAGGGTGGATCCACTAGTAACGGTGTGGCTTCCATAGCAACCTGGTGGAAAACCTATGAATGATATTTATGTTACGTTTCGGCTCGTTTAAAGTAACAAAAAGAAAAGAGAAAAGACAACAAGCTTTGTAAGTTTTAACAAAAATAATTTTTTCCCTAGAAAACACGGTGAAAAGGTGAAAATATGAAATAGGACTTACAATTTGCAAAAACAATCCAAACATTTGTCTTAGAATTGTGAAAAACATGTAAGTCCTAGCAATAAACAGTTCAAATTGAAGCTAGTCTGAATCTCAATTCCATTCCAAGATGGTGGATGATGATGTCAGATGAAGTTTTTACACAGATGTCCAGAATTTTCACTTTGAATCACAATTTGTACTGTTCTGTTCCAATTTAGAATCAATTTCACTAAATGTCTTTGTCCAAAGCCAGTTGTGTTTAGTTCTCCAGGGAAAATAATCATTGTTTAAAAAGTAGGTGAACTATAGCTGTCATCTATAACAATACACATCTCGCTCTACAGACGTACAAATGAACAACTCTTTCCAGCACCAGAAAAAGAATACCTTCTTCTCAAGGTATATGAATGACTCTACAAGGTGTTAAAATATGACTCTGACTGACTATTTCACAGATACCTGAGTATTTAAACGGAACGAAAACATCATTTCATGCACACGCACAAAGAACGCATGATGATTTCAAAATCTCACCATCGCATTACACGATATAATAATACATGCTTGGCAAATGACCTTGGCCACAACCAATCATTTACCTAGCTTGTTTATCAAGCCAGCAATAAAAACAATATTGCTTACGAAATCCTAAGAGTGATATTTACGTTCTAAATAAACACGATGTTTCTTTCAAAGTGTCAGACCCTGTGAACATAATCATCATCACAATAATAATTATATTTAATGATACAAAAATGAAATAGAAAGAATTCAAATTTTAACACACAAGTAATTAAATTACATGGTCGTAACGTTTATCTCATTAAATCTGGCTAGTTTTTATATATATATATATATATATATATATATATATATATCTTGTTACAACTCTATGGTCTTAAACTAAGTAATAGTAAAACCAGCAAGTTTCTGAAACTTGACAAAAGAATTTAATTATCTAAGTTATAAAATGAAAATTTACGAGGTACTTGACAGTATTAAGAATTAAATCCAGTATAGTCATAAAACGGACAGACATGCGTTGTGCATTTTGCATGTAGACCATTGTAAGTTAGGTGAGCAATATTGGACCAACTTGATCATCTTGTATCATTAAATATATTCACTTAATATGATCCAATACAGATGAAATACTTTTCATCAGTAATTTTTCATGTAAAAAATCAACAATAGTCTCAGGAAATAGTCACTGAAATATATACAGTCAGTTCTTTTTTTATCTGAACCACATTCTTTGTAAAGTATGGTTTTCTCAGGAAACACAATCATAAAGTTCCTTAATTAAGTTCACATTTTAAAAAAGTTCTTTTCTGATATGATGGAAGTTGATATACTTGACAAGAATGTGTTCCACTGTCAGTGTACACTGGCAGGGTATACACTTTGGTCAAGATTTACCCATTTCGATGTATGTGTGAGTCAGGTATGTATGTCCTGTATGCGACTAACATACTGCCACTGCCTCTGTATGATTTATTTGGATTGTAGGATTCCACTCTCCAATGATGGGTTTTGGTGTTATAAAGCTTGTTTGTGGAGCTTTTATACCGCTTATTTAGCCAAGTACATGGAACATGCCAATTTGTATCAGATTTAAGGCCATTCTGAACAGGGCAGTGAGGCATTAAAGGGGAAGATAGTGCTCTGATTTAGAGACCCATGCAAAACGTGAATACGATTTCTTTTTCATACTTGATCACTCACTTCAATTGAAGAAGTGACATTACTCTATATAAAGAACATAATATGGGTAAGTATATCAGGCAAACGACAATTATAATCAGTTGCTAAATTAAAGAATACATAATGACCTTGAGAGATCTTGTTGTACAGATAATGTAGCAAATACAGAACATCTTATCCTTCGTGAGTTCTTTGTATATATTTTAGCATCATGCTGTATATTGCTGTCAGATGAATAAAGTTAAATTTAAAAGAAATGTTGTATTCATTTTTGTCTGTTTTTAGTGCCATTGGAGTGGCTGACCTTGGCAGTCGATATGCCCTTCATGCTGATGATCAATGACATCAGACAAGGGATCTTCTATGCCATGTTGCTCTGTTTCTGGATTATCTTTGCGGGAGAACATATCATGGTAATGGGGCAATATTCTTCATTTATGTCACTTCCGCTGGTTGCAGTGGGGCATCTTGGCCTGTCTATCATCTGATCCGTCCATTAAAGGGAACTCTTTAGTGAAATTTATAAAATCTACATGGCACAGACAAATGAAATGGAGCTTTAGATACTTTTATTAGATTTTCTTGATATTAATGCAGTTTTTATTTTAATATTTTTGGAACTTTTAATACTTTTTTGGTAAAAACCTTATTAGCTTAAGACAAAAATGCTTGCCTTAGACAAATTTGGTAGGTATGTTTGTATACATATTTAGATTATCTGATTAGATTTTTATGCCGTGTAACATCAAGTGAGCTACTGTTTAGCCCTGCATTTATCATGCATCATTTATCATCCATCAACTGTGCTAATTTTGAGCTATTCTCAAAAAGTACAGGGTTAATCTTTCCTCAGGACAATCTTTTCCAGTGTTTTATTCATAGTGGCTCCTTTATAAACAGTGTGGCTTCCATAGTAACCAAAAAAAACCCAAGATATTTTTGAATTCTTCTCCAGACTGGCTGAGTTAAGTTTAACTTAGTAGGAAATTTTATTAGAACTGCTGTTCAAAATTTTGTCTGGGGTGACTCCCTTAGAAACTACCTTCCATTGCAATCAGATGGAAAACCAAATTTCAGTTTCTAGAAAGTCTGACCCAATACTGATGAAATTTTGTAGCAGTGTTTATTATATGCAGGTGACTTCTCTAGCAATGTTCATTGGAAGCCTAGTTTTAACTGGTTCTCTATAACACCCAGTCCAGTTTCAGTCAAAATTGGTTGGAATGTTTCTAAGGACATGCTCTGTGAAATTTTATTGGGGGTTGCTCCCCAAGCAGCTGCATGGCTTCTTGATCAACTCTGTGTGAAATTCTTTTCCAGAACAGTCGAGCCAATTTCAGTCAAACTTGGTGGCAATGTTTGTTAGGACATGAACTGTCAAATTTCTGTCCAGAGTGGTTCTTCTAGCAGTGTTTTGCCTTCGATGGTAACTTAGTGGAAAATCTGATTTGGCCTCATCTCCCGAGCAGTTGAGACAGTTTTGATCAAACTTGATAAGAATTTATGTTAGGACATATTCTATCGTAATTTTATATGGCGTGACTACCCTATCAGTAGTTTGGCTTCCATAGCAACATATTGAAAACATGATTTCAGAACCTTATTCAGAATGGCTGAGCCAGTTCAGATTAAACTTGGTAGAATGTTTCTCAGGATGAATTCTATCAAGATTAAGTTCTGGTAGCAATGGTATGGCTTCCTTAAAAAAGCAGGTGGACTTCTCTTGAAAAGTTGCACCAATTTTCAACAAACTTAGTTAAAATGTTTCTTAGGACATGCTCTATCAAAGTTATCTCTTAGGTGACTTCTGTATCAGTGGCGTGGATTCATTTGCAAATTGGTGGAAACATACAGATGATATTTATCTCCCATTGGCTTTTTGTTACTAATATTTAAAAAAGCTATCTTACTAACAGAACTGCCTTACCATATTAGACCAATATTATAAGCAAAGTCCTACAGTGAACACCTTGTGCTTACATAAAAAAGAGTGATAATTCAACATTTTGTCCAGCTGAAGTTACATAAAGTAGAAATTCATTTAAACATGTTAAATATCACCAGTTTCTACCAATGAACATGATATTGTCCTGACATTTGTTTTATTATAGATCCTAGAACTGGTCATTTGACCAAATCTCTTTGTCATCTATGCTTCATTTTCATTTGAAATGCATTGGAATTTTTGTTTGCATTCAGTTCACATTTGCATTTCAGCTAACATGTCCATCTCAGAAATGCACTCTGATGTTCTGTTTATTGCTGTCATTAATGTTTTTCTTTTCATTTTTGTGCTATTTGAATGAAATGGAAATGCATTTACTGAAGTCTGCTGTACCTGATGGAGAGATTTACATATAATCTAAAACCAAACCAAAAGCATGCATACATGATTTTATACATGCATTATACATAAATTTTATTCTAACATACAACAAACAGAGATAGTTTGGAATTTACCATGGGTTATAGAACACATTCCAGTTGTGACAATTGCAGGACTTAGGCAAACTATATTGTGTGAATTGCTACCAAACTTTGACAGCTGTCTCACATCCAGATACCACTGATAAAGGATTGTTTAATATGGATTATATTGTGAAGCTATTTTATAAACAAACAGAATATTAACATATGTACTTTTATTTAGAATTTGAACGGATTGTACACTGATTGTTGTAGGACCAAGTGGAGAGGAACAGACTTAAGCACTATTGGAAGCACCTAGCAGCGGTCATATTTGGATGCGCCTGTCTCTTCATCTTTGAACTGAGTGAGAGGTAACAAAGAACATTGATTGTCTTGTCTTGTATAGGTTTATTAGGAAAGATAAAACTTGTGGGTGGGAAAATGATGTGACAGTGTTCATGCCACGTCATCATCAACAGTTTAAAGCTTTTGAGTCACAAATAGTATTTCTTCCATGAAGAGGTGTGTATGTTTACTTTAAGTCTTAATTGTTTTTTCTTCCTGAAGATTGTAGTAGGATTTTACTTTTACCTCTATCTACCTAACTTCCACTTGATATGTATAGCCAGGATTGTGCTTATGTGCTGTTTATTGTTGTTGTTGTTGTAGGGTTTAACGCCATTTTTGAGCACAAGATAGACTATACATGGCAGCCAGTTTAACTGGTGGAGGAAGAACCCTTGAAAACCCCAGGAAGAACCACCAGCACACGAGAAGCTGCTGACAGGCTTTCTCACGTACCCACGTTTGCCAAGTCTGAGACTCAAACCCACGCAGACAGAGGTGAGATGGCAGTGATCCGGTGTGCTGTTTAACCACACACACACACACACACACACACACAGAGCAAATGATGCCATTAGATATGGCCACCATTATCAGAAATGGAAAAAAATCTCAAGAACCGCTCTAGAGGAATAGACCAAATTTGATGGAAAGCATACTGCCATAAAGCAGTTAATAATTTGTATAAATTTTGATTGACCATAAAAATGGTTACCATTAATAAAATTCCCAAAACCTTGAAATGACTTTTTCTCAAGAACTGATCAAAAGAAATGGACCAAATTTGAAAGAAAGTGTACTGGCATAAATATGTCCAGAATTGGTATACTGATGATATTGACCTTAAAAAAAGGCCACCATTACCAAAATGAGAAAAACCTTGAAACGACTTCTTCACAAAGAACTTTTCAACAGAATTTGACCAAATTTGTACAGAAAGCATCATGGGAATACTCTTCAAAATTTGTTCAGATGTTGCCACTCCATGATCAAACATGGCCACTGTTACTGAAAATAGAAAATTTTTAAATGGCTGCTTCTCAAATAGTATGTGACAAAGCATCCTGATTTCTCCAAGTAACAGAATTTGAAAGAGAGCATCCTGGTTTGAAGGCCTTGTATATTTTTTTTAATGATGCCATTCCCAAATTAAATATGATGATCATTGCTAAAACTATAAAGATATTTATACAACATTCATCAAACAAACAAAAGCTCAACTGAATTAGACCAACTCTGAGAGAAAGCATCCTGGCATAGAGGCCTTTCAGTCTTTGACAAATGATTTTGATGTGCCATTAAATATGGACGAATTTATAAAATATGTGGGAAACATTGAAATAGTATTTTCATAGCTTATGCAGTTAACATTTGACAAAATGTCAATCAAAAGATAAGATTTTGCTGACTGCTGTTGCATTTGTATATTGGGAAAATGTCAGCCATGTGAGCTATACAAGACCAACTTGGACTTCATGTTTCTATACAGAGCATTAAACTTAGCCCATCTGCAGAAATATGAGTTGTCAGTGAGAAATACAAGTAGTCCAATTCAGAAAGATGCTTTTAAGCATAGCCAGTGTACAGCTGGTTTTAACTTGATTTTTGATACTCTATGGTGAAAGAAAATTTATTGTGTAATAGGTCATTGGCCATTCTATCATTCTAATGTCAGATGTTACGTTAATTCATTCTTGTGTTATAATGCAAAAAATAGTAAAACAAGCAAAAACTACCAGTTCAGGTAGAAAATGGTTGACAGCATTCTGACAAAGAAAGCTGTCAAACTCAGATACTAGCTGCCTTCTGCATGGAAAATTACTTATAAAGCGTCAAAGTATATAGTTTGTCACAGGTCCATTATGAATTGCATCCCACCTCCAGTTGTGGAAAGTATTTGTCTGGCACAAATACAGTATAACTGAGAATTATTTAATATGTTCATACCTTACAAATTTTAAACCAAACTGTGTTCAGTAAGAGCATATTTGAAAAAATAAAGTTGTCATCGGTGAGTGTAGTGTTCAAGAAATGCTATTTTTAGTAGGTGCTGTAGCCTAATGCATGGCTGTGATGTGAATGCTCATGCAGGAAAGAATACATTCATACCGTATACAGTGTGCAAGATACCAACCGTTATAACTGGTAGAGTGAAAGTTAAGCAGATGAAACAATAGACTTAGCGTCAAAATTCTCAGAAACATAAATCTGCCATGCTCTAAATTATAAATTTGTTATATAAGTAGATTAAAAATTTTTGTCATTTTTATATTATAGGCTGAACATTCCACAACAATGCAGTATGAATAGAAGTGTTTATTTCATTCTTGGATGGCAATTGGCATGCCAGTAATTTGATTAGCTTTAAAAAGAATATGTAATATAGACATGATCATTATTATTATCTTTGTAAATATGATATAAGTAATTCCTAAATATCAGATTAAAAGTTGGATAGACCTTTAAATTATAACTAATAAAATTATTTCTGGATTTCAAAATTTGATTTAATTTTTATATTTTAAAATAATGATAAAAAGATGATCCTTTATTTTGTAGTATTATTTCGTTTTTATCTGCATTCAACATTGTGTTGAAAAAAATTGACATCTGAATATTTAAATTATTTTGATGCATTTGGGTCTTTCTGTCTTCTATGATAATGTTAATAATAATGATAATAATAATAATAATAATAATAATGTTTAAATTATGTGTTCATTTAAATGTGGTCAAAAAGTACTGACATTTTTAACTACTTAATTACGAATTAGCAGTTAATTTGAAAAAGAATGATAAAGTCTATATTCTACTTAAAGGACATTATTTAGGATTCAGAGAATTTTGTCACTTTTTACCTGTGCAAGCATCCATGTCACAACCATGCACCTTAAAATGTACATTAGCTTGCAAGAATGTAATTGTGCCAGATAAATACTTTTGAAGACAGGAAATGGGGTACAATTTATAATGGACTTGTGTCAGACTATAGTATACTGTTATCACAAAACTTTAACATAAATTTCTGTCCTTATGGTAATAGAGGTGAAAGGTGGATCAGCCATTCTTATGTTTTTTTGTTTTTTTCTTTTAACAGGGGTGTTCGCTTGGCCAATCCTTTCTTCAGTGTTTGGATTACAGATGTTGGGACAAAACTTGCTGTATCCTACATTCAGTCTTTTGCAGCTCTAGTTTTTCCAAATTCTCCCACTTTTCCCAACTTCTTTGTTACATGCTGTATTTTTCCCTACTTTTTGAAAAAAAGCCCTGCTGTTCCTACTGTGTTTCAGTTTTAGGTTCAAAATTGATTACACACTGCATGAACCAAGAAAATTGATTACACACTGCATGAACCAACATAGTGAAGTGAATTTAGATATGGCCTCTGTGCTGTGGAGCAGGTGTTTAATAAGACAGAGGTTACCTGGACTAAAACCGCTTCGGTGGCCTAGTGATTAGAGTGTCCGCCTCAGATGCAGGAGGTCGTGGGTTCGATCCCTGGCCGAGTCATACCAAAGACTTACAAAAATGGTACTAACAGCTGCCTCGCTTGGCACTCAGCATTAAGAGGTTAGTGTTAGGACTGGTTGGCCTGGTGTCAGGAT
>JAECUM010018266.1:0-10187 GCA_016617855.1 Megalonaias nervosa
TAACAATATATCACTGGCATGACCCGCTATGACATTCTACCCCGTATCACTGTATAAAGAATCGATGAATCTTGGCTAGCGAAGATAGGGCTATGTATGCTATCGCAGTTAAGAGGCTAATGAAAGAAAACTTCGATGTACATAAAAGTTAGAGTTTTGTTGATTAAATCTGCTGATCTGATGTTAGAAAGGAAGTAACTGGAATTATAATGATTAATTGATCATGGTTGGGTATTTATCGGTGTGTAAATTTTACCTAATCACTCACAAAGTTTACATAAAGTCCTTCGGACTTTATTAGGTACAATTTACACGTCGAAAAATACCCAACCATGATTATTTAATCCTATATAATTCCAATTTTTATGAATTGACTGCTTTTTCTACGTTTTGATTGGATGTAAACGGTCACGTGATACTGATCTGGAATTTTTACACATCGATAAATTCTGCGGACTACTTTTGGATCCCCGTGTCCAGATCATTTGATTTGAAGTTTTATCTATATCAACGCTTTACACCCTAATAATAACAAAAACAAGCTCCCACCCAAAAAAAATGACAAGCCACAGATTAAAATCGACTATTAGAAGTTAAAACAATGTAATTGCACAGACCTTCCTGCACTCCAACATTTACCACTAATACCGAAGAAGGCATACGGCAGGCTTTAGAAGCAAATCTTCGGAAATTATTGCATTTCACCTCGACAACATGTTACAGCAGCAGTTATTAAAGGTCAGGGTCATGTCAACAAAGGGATCTCACTAAAAATGGACACGATTTTGTTTTTGAAAGATCGAAATGCGTAGAAAGTATCAACGACGTTGCTATAACAACACGTGCCATACGCAAGCGTAATTTTAAAAAAAAAAAAGAATATTTCTGGTTTAACCGCAACAACCATTTTTTAAAATATATTAATATAATGATCATAACAATATATCACTGGCATGACTCGCTATGACATTCTACCCCGTATCACTGTATAAAGAATCAATGAATCTTGGCTAGCGAAGATAGGGCTATATATTCTATCGCAGTTAAGAGGCTAATGAAAGAAAACTTCGATGAACATAAAAGTTAGTGTTAGTGTTTTGTTGATTAAATCTGCTGATCTGATGTTAGAAAGGAAGTAAATTAGAATTATAAGGATTAAATGATCATGGTTGGGTATTTATCGATGTGTAAATTATACCTAATCACTCACAAAGTAAATAAAGTCTTTCGGACTTTATTTACTTTGTGAGTGATTAGGTAAAATTTACACATCGATAAATACCCAACCATGATCATTTAATTCTCTCTCTCTCTCTCTCTCTCTCTCTCTCTCTCTCTCTATATATATATATATATATATATATATAATTCCAATTTGTATGAATTGAACGCGTTTTCTGCAATTTGATTGGATGTAAATGGTCACGTGATACTGATCAGGAGCTTTTTACACAGCGATAAAATCTGAGGACTACTTTTGGTTCCCGTTTCCATGTCATTTGATGTGAAGTTTTATCTATATCAACGCCTTTCACCCACTCCTGTGATTTCCAATCAAAATTTACAAACCACAGATTAAAACAGACTATTATAAGTTAAAACAATGTTAATTGCACAGATCTTCCTGCACTCCAACACTCACCCCTTTTGCCGAAGAAGGCATGTGCTGGATATACAAGCCAATCTTCGTTACGCATTGTATTTCACCAGCGGTTATTAAAGGTCAGGGGCATATGTTAACCAAGGGATCGCACTAAAAATGGACACGACTTTGCTTTTGAAAGATCGAAATGTGTACATAGTAACAATAACGTTGCTATAACAACACGTGCCATACAGAAACATAAGTTTTGAAAAACGGGAATATTCCTGGTTTAACCGCAACAACCATTATAAAATATCAAAATATTGATCATAACAATATATCACTGGCATGACCCGTTATGACATTCTACCCCGTATCACTCTATAAAGGATCGACGAATCTTGGCTAGCGAAGATAGGGCTATGTATTCTATCACAGTTAACAGGCTAATGAAAGAAAACTTCGATGTACATAAAAGTGAATGTTTTGTTGATTAAATCTGCTGATCTGATGTTAGAAAGGAAGTAAATTGGAATTATAAGGATTAAATGATCATGGATGGGTATTTATCGATGTGTAAATTTTGCCAAATCACTCACAAAGTTTACATAAAGTCCTTCGGACTTTACTTTGTGAGTGATTAGGTAAAATGTACACATCGATAAATACCCAACCATGATCATTTAATCCTATAGTACATAAGGTGTGCAATAATGAGCTCCACCATTAGTTGTGCACTACAATATTCAGTGCATTTAATCCTGGTGGAGTTCTAACATCCACTTCTATCGAGAAAGGAGAGTAAGGGAAACTTCACATTGCTGCTAGCATCAGAGATAGGGAGAGATATTTCTTTTGGCAGGCTTCTTAATTATTGTAGATGCAGAACAGCACCGAAAGAGGAAGAAATGAAATAACAAACATCCTTCAAATTTCCCATCTTAATCAATAAAAATGAACGTTATTATAGGTAACTGGTATTACATTCTTCAACACACCGCTGAGAGCATTCCTTTTTTGCGGTTGATATTTCTAACAAATAGCATGTTCTAAATGTTTTGAACAAATAACACATATCAAAACTCGACCTCCAACATACGGAGGACAAGGTAAGGATCCACAAACTGCCTGAACCACGTAGAGAAGATGTCCGTCATTGTTTCCAGAACTCCCAAGTCTCGCCTCCGGATTTGCATCTACACATACATAGTTTGTTGCCCCAGGGGGATCATGATACCCTGACATCAAATATCCGGTATATTCCGTGGTCCATCCCGGGTAACATTCTGATCTACCCGGAATCATAAGGGTGGCCGTGCGGAAAGTTTTGCATACGCAGCATGGCACATCGTCTTCCCTAGACACCGTCGAGAAAGGATTAGACCCTTTATTGATTTCGTACTCAGCGCCATAGACACGTCCGGCAGCATCCGTTCCTCCAACAGATTTACCCCATATAGGCTCCTCAGTCAGGCAAAAAAAGTCAGCAGCACTTCCAGTGTGTATGTAGTGTGAGCCACCTGCAAATCCTGATAAAAAGGGGCAAATTACTTTATTCGTATATCGATGTAATTACTTTATTCGTATATCAATGTAAATACTTCATTCGTATATCGATGTAATTACTTTATTCGTATATCGATGATAGTAAGAGTCGACATGAAGAGTTTATATTAGCATGACTAAAAGTGAATTAGAACAATTTTCAATGAACCTATCGCCATGTGTCAGTCAAACTCGGACAAGTGCCGATGTATGTGTATCGCTGACTATTTGTGTACCGCCGACTATTAATATATTTTGCAAAGGCACGATGCATTGCGGAATTACAGGCATTCTGAGAGTTTGTCGGACATTCAGTTCTAATGTCCGTCAACATGCTGTCAAGAGCTACAAATCATGTACAAATACAAGTGGTCATTGTCTCAGCATTTTTGAACCAATTTGGATAAAGTTGTCAGGAAATAATTAAATACAGCAACATCTTATTTAATGGGAGTTGTAAAATAAAATACTTTTATAAGCTAGGCAATGCTAATTAGCAAAAGTGGTTGTTTCGGCTAGGGCCATTTGACTAGTCTGTCTCACATAGGTCTAGTCTGTTTCATGGGTCTAGTCCGCCTCATACGTTTAGTATGCCTCACATAGCCACAAAGTTACGTCATCTCACACCCGAGGCCCGTTATCTGAGGTAAGGATGATGTTTTAAAATTTATTCGGAAACCTCTTTGAGAATATGAGTGTGTTCACATGGTGCCACGACGGGGATTTCTGGAACCATGTGTCATCACACCCTATAAGCACAGAAAGCTCAATCATTACATCCTATGAGCACATCTGATAAAAAGTCCGCTCTGCGAGGTAAATGGAGTTGACAGCTTCAAGATAAGAAAGATTGGATGCATTATAATTTACATTCAGAGGGAACACTTGTAAATTACAAAAACTATAAGACAAGGACGAATTCTTCACTTAAACACGGAACCATATTAATTCATAGTGACTAGAATTCGCAGTTTCGACGTGAGGGTCAAATCCTGAATTCATAGTGACTACAATGAGAACAGTTCTTCAGCATGTATTTTGTTTATCGTACTGATTACTCATGCGTGTATTCTTATTATTTTCTGTTGTTATGTATATGTATTTTAATTGTTTGTTTGTTAGCTTTAAATTTCTTTTATTCCATTACCTGCTATTGTAAGGTAAGGTTATTTACTGGATTTGACATTTTCCAGAAATTCAGTTCAGTTCTGTTTGATCTGACTGTTATAATAATAGAAACACATGTATCTAGTTGCTGACCTTGATTCAGAACCAGTGAGGGTTTTGGTAAACAACTTTTTTCTTTATTTTTTTAAATATTCTTACTCAGAGTAAGAACCATTAAGTTACGTCAAGGCCATACCTGGAGTACTTGATAAGAAACATGTGTTTATTGTTACAAACTTCTAAATTTTCTAGAAGACTGACCCTCATCCGGGAATTCGTTTTGCGTCTTAAACTTGTGTATAACTGTTGTCTTTATAGGGATTAGTCAGTGGGGCTTAGAACACTTGAAATGTCAAGTTACATTATGTTGTGACCCGTTTGAGTGGAAATTTTATTTTATGGAATTAAGTGATTCTTTTGCCTGGAAATACGTAAGTGCTCCTATCAAAATTCTTGGACAAAGACATTCACTGAAATTTATTCGAAATTTAAAACTGGAATATTATTTTCTCTGATTCAACAACGAACTGTTGACACAACAGCACTTCGCAGGTTACAAGAGACGTCATCACCTTCTATTTTGGATTTCATCGAGCCTCGAACTCAGATTCATTCAGGACTATTTAATAATAAGACTTCAATTTTTTTATTCTTGGATTATTTTTGGGTTTGATTCGTAAAACCGTAAGTTCGTTTTTCTAATTTATCACTTGGTATTCTAGGGAAATAAATTATTTGTTTAATTTTACAAAGCTTGTTGTCTCCGCTCTTTTCTGTTACTTTTTATAAGAGTCTAGAATCGTAACACTATACTTAAGACATTGCTGCTTATATTGGATGCTATGATTGGAACGAAAATTCTGATTTCAAATCTCAAAATAACTCGTAGAGATTTCCCCAAATGTTTGCTTTAAAAATTAGCTGGAGAATGACCCCATCAAGGTCGGCTCAGCAGGACACCAGTCTACTCACCACACTTGAAAAGAACTGTCACTAATGATTAATTGGATGCAATACAACTTGGTATTAAACTGTGTCAGTTAGAACTACATTCACAGGCATTATAAAACTGATATTCTCAGAGAGCTTTACATTACAGAGGAAATAGACAATAAAATAATTTATGTATACAAATGTACTTCAGATGAAGATATTTTGAACAAAACATTAGATGGAAAAGATTGCAAAATCTGTATCAAGGCATTTGAAAAGAACACAAATAATCCATTAAGAGTGAAGGGATATGATCCTTTGCCATTCCGTCTTCTTCTTGAAGATCGGGTTGTCAACGCTGATGGTATCAGAAAATCGGACAATCAGACCACTTTCATTGCCAGCAAGATTAGACGCCTTCAAACAATTTATGATATCATATTTTACACCTACAATAAGAAGTATGTTGGTATTACCCAGGAAATAAATACATCAATTCTAAAAGTCAATCATCATAATGTAGCATGTGTACTTGACATAACACAGGACTGTGGCATTACTCGCGGTATTCATGCAGCTGAAAACTGGCTAAAGCATCTGACTGAACCAGAGAAATGTTACTTTGAATGTTTTATACAAAAACATCCCTTGGTATACAAATCAGTGACCAGTGTTGCTTCTGATCTGCATCTGGTCAGCTTATGCGAATGCCACTTGATTTTGTTCCTTGGCAACATTGTCACACTGCAGAAAAGAGCAGATCCTGATTGTGGCTCAAGCCATACAACAAAGATATGCACACAACCGATTACAGTGAAAGGGCTTCCAAAAGACAACGAGGTAGCTTTAGACTGGCATCTGGAAGAATGCGAAGGTGATCCAAAATGTGGTTGTAAAGATCGGATAGTTCTGAACAAGAATGATATAGCAAGATGCAGATTCAATCTATCTGAGGAAGAAACAGCCATGCAGACGTTGCTCACCCAATATATATTTTGGGATTTGTCATCACAGCTTCATCTACATTGCAAGATCTACTTAAGGATGGAGCAGAACGGTCTACCATTGCTATCAAAGGCAATAAGATTTCCTCAATGGAGAACTCATTCCAAGATCTAAGCATTATGGAAGATCCCATATACTCAGCCACCAAAGGAGTAGATCAGTCAAGCAGTGATGAAGAGCACGCAGAATTGGATGACTTAGAAAAGTACTTTGACCATTCACATGAACTCTTGGATATTTTTGCTCATAGTGTAGCTCGGCTGTCCACAGTCGAAGAGGTTTCTTCGCTGTCACAAAGAGTGTCTTTGTTCCCTACAAACACCACTGAAGATAATACTGATGAACTAGAAGCTGAAGAACTTTCGAATGAATGCACTTTGGTACTTAAAATCGTTCCTATAACAAACACGAGCAGTTCCTCTCTAGCAAGTAGACCCTGTAACATCAGGTCACATACGTCAACCATGCAACCTGAAGAAGACTGGACAGTTCATTTAGATGGTTCGCTATCAAGACAATCATCTATTTCAACAATTTATTGCCTAAACCTTTCAGAAGATCATGAATATCTAGTGAAGGCAGCACAGATCACAGATCACGTGGCCAAGATCACAGTCTCTCTGAAGTAACAGAAGATAGCACTTTAGCAGAAGAAAGTAACGAACCATCAAAGTCAATAAAACCCCTGCCATTTAAGAAATATCAACCACCGTGCCTTCTCTGCAAACACCCACCTCCAGCAATTGGAAAAGATGACGATAAATGGAAACTAAAAAAATCCTTGATGACTTGTAAAATGTGGACAGATTGTTCAAGAACAAAGTGAAAAAGACCGTATTTTATTTGCTCCATATCAGAAAATTGCATCAAATTTGTTAATTCACATGGAAGAAAATGTGAAGTACAGAAAATTCCTTCCAGAATTTTCTGTTCTGCACCTCATGAAATCCAAGATTACCAACTTGTTTAGTGCTTATAAGAGATGTGGCATATTCCATCTCCTAAAATTTCTTCAGGATGATGAGGACGAAACAGAGTGGACTAAATTAGTTACCATAACACATATTGAAACAGCAATAAGAAATATCCGAAGGCTATCTTTAACTCTCCATTTGGCAATCTTCGTAAGAATTGTTGAGTGTCTTGAGCCACCTACAGCAAAATCTCTGACAGAACACATGGCAGTGATGTCCTCAGATAATCTTGAAGGCAAATGGGGTGGAAAATATCTTAAATTCATTTATGCAGCTTGTGGTAACAATGGAACCTTCCTGCTTCATGTAGAATTAATGAGGCATTGTGATGAAATTGTTGGACTGTCGATAGCTGAGAGAATTGGTGGAACTCATGGATATAATCTGCTACTTTCCACAGTCAAAGCATCCTTACCATTTGCGTTTGTAAATGGTGCTGCGTCATATGGTAAATTTTCTATCCATCTTCTATGTGAACATTTTAGTGCTGGATATTTTCACCAGCAACTCAAAGCCTCACTTTTTGCAACACCACATCGTGGAAAAAGTGATACCAACTTCAGTCTAGAGTCTGATCGTGATGCCCTGAAAGCATTCAGACCATCAGCAGCTTTAAAAGCTATTGTTCCAAGAATGTCAGTGATAGACATATTATTAAGTGCAAAAGAATCGGTTTCAAAAAGTAACACCAATAAAAATGTACTGTCAAAGAGGAAGATGAATTATATAAGCATGAGCAGTTTCTTGGAATATATGTGACTTAGAGAGATATACAACATGTAATACCAACTGTAAGAATGAGTCTACGTCAAGGAACCCTACCGGCACATGAAGATCAGGTACCACAGAACATATACGAATTCAAGTCCACACCTTTGTCTGAGTGTGTCTTGGACAGAAAAACGTTGCAAATAGGAAATTATCTCATCAAAAGATACTCATGTCAATAGAGCTTGTTTTCTCTTACTGAGCATGACATGCCAAGCCTTGACAATACTGATGCGCCCATGGTTCTAAAACAACGTGTGAACTCTGGAAAGAGTGTTACCATTACACGTGCAAAAGTTAAACCTCAGAAGACTGATGTGACTACAAAACAAGAATAAAGAAAGAAAGCGCTACTGAAGCTTGAAAAATTCAACGAGTATGCCACATCAGAAATGAATAATTGTCAAGCTGTTGTTACACCTGAGTGCACTAAGAGAAACGTTTCAAAGTCCAAAGGTGTACCGACTGCTTTGGTTTCACTTTTGGCTGAGCTTAATACGGATGAAAATAATGAAAGTTCACCTAATGGTAATCATCAAAAGAAGGACGCAAGCTTAATTCTACTTGAAGAGAAGAAATGCCCTGTTCATATCTCCCAAAGGATAGCCACAATCCTAACAGAGTTTGCTGGTGTCAAATTTAAAACATCTGGCAGATCTGGGCTTCAATATCTGCAGTACGTGGAAAACGGAGTTTTGAGGTGGTTGCTGAAAGAATTCCCGTTTGCATCACATGTTGTTATATGTGAAGAGAAATATTATTTCACCCCAGATGACCTAAAATCTATGACCAGGGCGAAACGAACCAAAGAAAAAAAAAAAACTGACATCTGTCACTTAAAAGATGACGGTGAGATTATCAGTACAGAAAATATTAGCAAACCTGCAGTCACTAAAATCATGAAGGGGAAAAAATGATCAGCAATTTTCTGACTGGTCATGTGAGAGAACTTTGAATCATGAAATTTATCCTTCTAGATATAGATAGTGAGTATTATCTCAGTCTATGCACATGTGATAGTCCTGAGCATCACAAGGAGATACCATGTACACAGTTTGCTATCCCAGTACGGTCCCATTTTGCATCAGATAAAGGATATGAATGTTCTGAGGAGTTGGACATCAAGCAAACGAAAGGTGCGGCAGAGCTAGTTCAGGCAGATTGGCTTTGTTATATTGCAACACAACTTTAAAGAAGGAGCAAATGTTGTCTGCTATGTATCGTCAGGGGACATAGACAGTATTCCAATACATGTTCTAGCCATTGCATTGTATTTGCCTCGAAAGGATGATGGCAATTTCAAGAATCTTGTCTATATCGTCATCAAAAAGCCTGGAAGTGCTGGTAAGCTCGATATCTACAACATCACAGGAATCGGCTGGGCTACTGAAATGAGATATAAGGAAGACAAAATAGCGGTGATTCTTTCTTTCAGTTTCAGCTTGGGTGGTAACGACTTTATAACCAAATTTTATGGGATCTCATACGAAAAGTGGTTGAAAGGAATATTTGAAAATGAAACCTTCAGGAGAAATCTCTTCAAGATCTGCTCAAGACCAGACTCTGGGCATCTCAGTATAACCATTGACCCGGCGGGTTACATAAGTCTGCTGAAGAACCTCTACTGCCCTAGCAAGCACGATGCAGGAAGACTTTCCTTGGAAGAAGTAAGACAATTAAGTATAAAACTGCCTGGAAAAGATGTAAGAAGTCCAAAGTTGTGGATGCCTCCAGTTACTGCATTTATTTTGCGGGAAGATATGAGATGTTTGAAGATGTAACCAATACTTCAGACTTTGGCTGGACAAACAAGGAATGTATATAGTTCTTTGAATACAGCCTCCCTGTTAATTCATATTGGTTAATTGGATCTGTATATTTCGCAGTATACTTGCAACTATATCAGTTTTAGTCATGATATGAATTTTGTCTCAATAGATTTTGAACTACTATGTAACGGTTTTCATAGCAACATTCTATATTCACTTTGGCATTTTCTAGAGGGACTTTAATTCAAATTTGCCTTATGTTTTGATCATAAATATGTATACATGTATGTCCTATATAATTATGTGGCTCCCCCATTATAGAACAATATGTATTGAGTTGTCTGCCATGAAAAAAGAATCATAGAACTCAATAGCCCCTGGCTAGTGTCTCAGGTTTGCTGGACCGTCCTTCGATATATATATATATATATATATATATAT
>JAECUM010018269.1:0-25000 GCA_016617855.1 Megalonaias nervosa
TTTATTTATATTTATACCACATACATTAAAAAATAACATGCATTTAAAGTGTTGGTATAAAGCAATTTGATATAACAATACTATAGGTATATCAACTTGTGATCCGCCCATGGCGCAATAATACGCATATATAACCATTCTCGCGAGCGTCTACAGTTGATTCTAGATCAATGATCAATTTCTATACATTAGTCACTAGTGACATAACGATGAAAAGTATTAATAATCCCCGTTTTCTAAATTAATTTAATATGGTACACATTTTGATCACAATCCTTTCTGCTTTCTCTTCTCCCCTCCCCTCTCATGCATAACGGACAAACGGCGCAGAAATGTGGAATGAGAGAGAAAAGGAATTTGGGCTGGATTAAAACCTTGAAATAGAAATTACACCAAGTAACCTACAAGAATATGGTTCGTCCTAACGATACGTGTGCACTTTCCTTGGGATTTATCTACAGTGTTTATTAATGATATAATGTTGCAAACCAGTAAATTCCTCGGTTACGTGGTACAGATACTGTGATATATTTAATGTTATGTTTTTTTTTTTTTTTTTTTTTTAATCTTAAATATACCATAATGTTCTAAAAATCGATTATTATTATTATTTAAATATGAAAATGTCCAAAGGACTCTGACTCTCTCTCTCTCTCTCTCTCTCGATCGATCGATCGATCGACCATAGTAGCAAGATACGGGCTAAAATCTATGAACTGACGAACGTAGAGGATTTTATTTTGTGTCATCCCACGATATCTCTAGACTTATGAATGATGGTAAAAGTTAAGTCAAACCGACCAAAGGATGAGAGACAGAGAGAGACAGAGACAGAGTTTTAAAGTCAAACCGACCAGAGATTGATTGATTGATTGATAGCAGAATAATAGCTTAGATCAACTGTAAATATATTAAAATATTGGTTCGTCCGTTGGCTTAGTTTCTATTCCACATTAATTTCCATGCACCGGTATGTGAAAGGCATAGCTATGTAAGTGTTGCTAGTGCACTACTTTTATCATTAAAACCATCTTTCATGTTTAAATCATAAGTGCGTGTTATATTGATTTAATCAATATGGAGAAAACATAGAAACCAAGAAAAGAAAATGATGAACTTATCAATATGCAGAGGTGATTGCAAATAGCGACTAAAGGCATAGAACTACATTTTGTAGCGGACACACTCGGGGATGTGAGGAGTTCATTCACTAGGTCAATACACGGCTGACTGTAGTGAATCTGAACTCCGTTCAAAGGGCAAATATATGCATTTGTATGTGATATAAATAAAATATATGTACAGTATGTACGCTGTATCAATGATATACCACTCGTTGTATAAATTTGTCATTAAAAGAAAACTCAGCAAGCTTCATTTCCTTTTAATGAAAAATTTATACATCTCGTGATATATCATTGATACAGCGTACATACTATACACACACACACACACACACACACACACACACACACACGGTCATTATAATTTATCCGGGCAAATTACCTATATAAATACAATGCATTTAACGGTCACGTGCCTTCAGCAAAGGATCGAAACAGTCTGTTTGCTGGATGGTGGTAAATGTAGGAATCACGGTATTAATTCAGTTCCCATAGTAAACCTGTGCAAACACCATGATATTAAAAATTCAATAACTTAAAATTTCTGAGTGCCCATGATCAAACCTATATTTATCGGTATAGATGAAACGTGGATGTCAGCTTCTGTGTAGAGGAAAGGATATGAGCCACGGCATTTTCTGGACCTGCATGTGCTTGAAACATGTGCTTTCAATTCCGCACCAAAGAGTCAGGTGCTAATTTTCATAATGAGTGTTCCAAACTCAAGACTGTTAAAGGACTGAAATTCCATCAATAAAACAGTGTCTGTATTTTTTTCACTTACAATTAGGATAAGCTCTCAAAAGATTCTTTTACCTAAAACATAACTTACATTATTAACCAATCCTGGCCGCCCAAACCCATATATACTGTATTTAATGTTCACCCATATCCAGGCTGGTTCCCATTTTTCCATACCAGTAGTACCGTGTGTCCTATATCCACCGTTGATTTTCTTGACAGCCCTAGGAATAGTAGTTCAATACATAAGTAAGCAATGTGCATAGATCTGTTTGTCAAAGATTACATTAGTGAATATTAAATTATATTGCATGTTCATTTTCACCTAAGAGCAATGGTGCATTTCAGGCAACATTTAAATATTTGAGCTTTATTTAAGAAAATCAGAAAAAAATATTAAAATAAAGCTGTCTAATAAGAGTCGTCTTTTTTAATATCACCATTTATCTCTCTTCAATTTAATACTGAAATATATTACCAGCCTTGTCATATTTTGTAATTAAGAGGTTAAAGGTCAAGGTGACCATCTATATGTACATGTATTATTACAGGAAAAGAGATTGAAATGACAAAAATTACCTACAATTCCTCCCAGAAGACATATAATTTAAAACTAAAGTAAGGTGGACATAGGTTCATTGAATTGCAAAATATGAAGTTTCAAAACATTCACTGAAAGAAATTAGTGGGGTGCAAAGTCATGAGAGGTCATTCCCATTTTGCATGGTGGAAAAGACCTAAGTGATCATATCTGATGCATTATGTTTCAAAACACAACTAGGAAATATCATATTGCTTACTATAATTACTCTAAAGATGGTAAATTGTATAAATTTTATATATGTATTGCTTAGATATGAACCAAAGTGCAAAACACTCCACCTAACATAGTCAAATCTACATCCTGTTCCCCCCACCCCCCTTCTTGGCAACAGTTGATATATCTGAATATGTGTTTAATATCCCACGGAAAGTCACTCTGTGATTTACAAAATGTATTACTTTTGCTTGTTATCCATAAATAAAACCATATGATTGCAATTATAGTAATGTTAATTACACCTGCATATGTGGGGTCACTGTATTGCTGTAGCTGTCTATAGGAATCACGGTACTAATTCAGTTCCCACAGTAAACCTATGCAAACACCATGATATTAAAAATTCAATAACTTAAAATTTCTGAGTGCCCATGATCAAACCTATATTTATCAGTATAGATGAAACCTGTATGTCAGCTTCTGTGTAGAGGAAAGGATATGAGCCGCGGCATTTTCTGGACCTGCATGTGCTTGAAACATGTGCTTTCAATTCCGCACCAAAGAGACAGGTGCTAATTTTCATAATGACTGTTCCAAACTCAAGACTGTTAAAGGACTGAAATTCCATCAATAAAACAGTGTCTGTATTTTTTTCACTTACAACTAGGATAAGCTCTCAAAAGATTCTTTTACCTAAAACATAACTTACATTATTAACCAATCCTGGCCACCCAAACCCATATATACTGTATTTAATGTTCACCCATATCCAGGCTGGATCCCATGTTTCCATACCATTAGTACCGTGTGTCCTGTAGCTGTGTTATCACAGCAGAAGTGGAAGTCATCTTATGTGCCAGTGTGACAGGTATAGTTAGATACCTTCATCTATTTGCCTTTGAATTAAAGATATCTCCGAAGAAAATACGATCGTCTTTTAGAAGAGATACGAGTTACGTTCATTTTCACTAGGGTCAGGGGTCAATCAATATTCAAAACGTATATGTGAAGACAGGTGAAATTTTGGTTCATGTGTCAGAGAGAATTGCCATATACGGTTTCTTATCATTTTCTGTTCATCCCAGGCTTCTCACATAAGCCAACTGTCTTTGGATATTGGCGAGTTAACCAGCTGACAGATATTGCTTTTATAGCGTGAACAAATTTAGACCAGTGTACAATTCATATCAATGATGGATTAAAGTGAGTAAGATAATAGCAATCTTGTGTTGAACATAAATTGGACAGAGAGCAACATTTAACGGTAATTATGATTTTATTGTACAGTGCACATAAGACAATCTTATTATGAGGTAATAATAATAATAATAATAATAATAATAATAATAATAATAATCATAATAATAATAATAATAATAACGATATTCTGAGCATGTTTTTTTGTTCAAAAATCAATTTTAAATGGTGACCCTGTTTACAGCGGTAACCTGTACGCAAAAGCCAGTTTCGGCTATCCCAATGAGTGACCACAATTGACATGTTTCAATGTGTGTGTGTGTGTGTGTGTGTGTGTGTGTGTGTGTGTGTGTGTGTGTGTGTGTGCGCGCGCATAACTCTTAAGGTGGGGATAAATTATATCTTTAGAATTTTATCAGATGCTTTTATATAATAACCTCGTCCTATGTACCAAAAGATTCTCTTTTATTTGCTTGCTAGCATGGTTGTGTATACAAGTTTTGCATTAAAATATATACTGCACGGAATACAATATTTAGCACATGAGCACTTAAAAATATATGATGTTGAAATTTATGCCATAGAACCTAAAATTAAATTATAAAATTGTAACTCTAATTTCCAACAAACCTTAAAAATACAGTACGAACATACAAAAAACGAATGCATAATAGTGTTACTCAATTGTGACAAGAATGTTTTGCAGTAATTTGCGAACTATTTCTCTGTTTCAAGTATATAGACTAAATCTACCTAGTTTCCTGGTGCACGTACGATTGTACATTACTTGCATAGTACAATTTTCATTTTATGTATATTCTAAAACGGACGAAATTATTATTCTTCGTTCTAAGGGGAATCACTCTGTGTTAAAAATCGATTTTAAAGGCTTATAAATTAGGCAACACTAAATATTATTTCTCAGCAACCAACGATGGTTAACGAGAATATAGTGAATATAGTTTAGGGACATGTACAGATCGCCATCACCACACAATTCACGGTCTGTGGGTGAGTATATAAAACAAGTTTTGACGGGGAACATAAAATACCCAAGCCAAAATAAACACTGTCACTGATGTGATCAGATATCAACAGATATCCTGCAAGGGTGCGATATCGTCTTTCACATGATCCTCTATATTTTGCTGTTTCTGCGTGGTAACTGATATTATGCTATAATTGACAAAAAGTTTGAGAAAATAAAGCATATAGGTAAAGGACCTATTATATCATATGACACATCATATGAAGTATCGGTAACGGCAAATATAGGATTAAAACAAGTATCACGATACGCTGTTGAATAAAGTTTTGGAAATAACTTTTCACCTTGAAATTAATACGCCATGAAAAAAGTGCATGGATATGGCGTTAAAGTGCACCCTCAACTAACAGTCAAAGTACCATCTGGCTAGGACGGTGAAATGTGCAATTTTATCACCAGTAGCTATAACTTTGAGAAGCCTGGAATAAGGGAAATAGTTACAAATTCGTGTTTTATTTCATAAAAGGGGACGGATATACACGCTAACATTTTGCAAAAATGCAAATTATTACAACTCTAATGTCTTAAACTAAGTAATAGAAATGAGCGAAAACCAGCAAGTTTTGTAACATTCAGCAAAAAATTTAGTTCCCTTGAATATAAAAAAGAACTTACAGTATTAAGAATTAAATCCCAAATAGATTTTTTTAATCTATTGTCAGTCCAAAGGAATAAGTTCTAATTAAATTATAGCGGTGTTTGAAATAAGATCCAGTGTTGAAGGTGTTGATGTGCCTGCAGTCTTGACTGTATTAAAGTGAAAGTAGCCTAAAGTGTAATGATGTGCTAACAGTCTACCAATTAATCACACTAACATAGTCCAAGATGTAATTGTCAGATTTCACTACACTTCCAAAACAATGATTCTGTCCAAAAGTTATTTCAGAGCATTTTGTATTTCAAGTGAATAAATAATTTTAATAAATAAATTTCACCCAAACAAAATACTGAACACGGCAATAAGATTGATTCTGCTACACGATATTAAAGGAAGAATGAATAACTTTTCAAATAAACAAGATTATTAAAAAGAATCTAAGACTCAAAAGAAGAACCAGGATGTAGTACAAAGGTTCATTCCAAGAACAATCTGTTACTGAAATTGTTGTAAGGAATATGGTAAACACCAGGAAGGCTAGTCATTTTGATAGGGGAATTCCAATATCCTATACCTTGACCCAAATAAAAATGTTTACCAGTATTGATAATGATCTGAATATTTAAACAACACTCCAAGAGAAATAATAAGTGTATTGTTAGTTTACAAATTAACAACAACACTAGTGTCTCTAGTCAGGAACTTAGTGAACTTGATTTTGGACACGGTCAAGTCTAAAACTACCTTTTACTTAAATTGATTGTCACATTTGCATCACTAAGTCTATTTAAGAATTTCCGAATCGTCTCTAAATGATCTTTCCATGCGTTGTTGTAGATGATGACGTCATCGAGGTAAGCACCAAAATTATCTATACCAGATGTAATCATGTTAATCATGTTAATTAGACATTGAAAAGTACAAGGAGAACCTTTCATTGCGAACGGCATCACTTTATATTGACACTGTCCATCTGGAATTACGAATGCCGAAAACATTTCCATTGCCATCTCCGTCAGTGGAATTTACCAGAATCTTTCCATAGGGTCTTATTTGGTGCCATTTTGTGTATTCCAATTTCGTCAATGCAGTCATCTATTCTTGGCAATCTGCACACAGTTCAATTTTCTATAGTCAATGCTTATGCGGAAAGTATTATCTGGTTTAGGGACAAGAATACATGATGAACTCCAATCACTTTTACTCGGTTTATGAAATCATTCTCCAGTAACGGAATCTCATTTTGAGATGGTTCATCCTGTACGGATGCTGTTTCGCATATGTGGAATCTACAATTTCAACGTCATGGTAGATTTTGTTTGTTCTTCTATGAACATCTGAAAACAAGTTCACTGTTTTCTGATGGCTGTTTTATTTGGCTTCCATAGTGATAATCAGAACACTTAAATTCCTGGATGCCTTATTCATGCATAACTTGGTGGAAACTTCAAGACATAAAACTTGATCTCTGATCAGCTTGGGCAGATTTGGGAAGGCCAAACTGTGGGGAAAAAAAAGAAAACATTGTGAAAGTTTTTACTATTGTTTAAGTTTTAATATTCCTCAAAGGAATCGCCTCTGGTAATCGTGCGGACGCATACATAATGGTTAACAAGTATCGGTTGCCTGACTTGGTCTTAGGTAAGGGAACGACACAGTCTATAATGATTCTGCTAACCATTATTCTGCTAAATTGTTCTTCAAATGCAGGAATAGGTTGCAGACGAGCCTTAGGTATCTTCTGATTGGATTTTCCTACCATTTGACATATGTGATAAAATCTTCAGCATTTACAAAGAACACATTTAATTTTCGGCCAATAAAAGTGATTCAAAACCCTGTGAAAAGACGTCCTGACTAACCAAATGACTAGCGAAAGGAGTTTCATAAGTAAGACTAAGAATTTCCTGTCTATTCGACATGAATGGTTAATAATTCTCCATAATAATATAAAACTGGAGTTTGTTTGACCCAACAAATGTATTGCCTTCAATATATTCTGATTAATACATATGACCGAAGAACATTTTGATTAGCAAGTCTGTTTTGATTCCGTGTTGGCTTGTGTCTTTAATCTGTTTAGCACTTATCATAAATACGTCCCCTGTTCTTCTGGCAAATACTAATAAGTGATACACTATCGACATGAATGGTTAATAATTCTCCATAATAATATAAAACTGGAGTTTGTTTGACCCAACAAATGTATTGCCTTCAATATATATTAATATATGACCGAAGAACATTTTGAATAGCTCTGTTTTGATTCTGTTGCTTGTGTTTTAATCTGTAGCAATCATAAATAATGTGCCCTTTCTTCTGGCAATAGTGACACGTAGGAAGAGATAAGGTTTTCCGATCAGTCTTGTAAGAAACTTAATGCCTGAAAATTGTGACATTATGTGATTTAGAAGTGCTAGTACGACACTTAAATTGCTGAGTGGAAGACTTTATGAGCCAAGGAATAATCATCATCTGTACGAGCAGCATTTTCTAAAGTTTCGATCTTTTTCCTCATCAAAATAGGTCTTGATAGTATATGGACTGAATTATTGAACTCTTTAATTAAGATAGTTGTCTAAGGTTATCGTAATTTTTCTCAACCTTTCTAGAAAAGTGCCACCTATCAAACTGTCGCGCATTTCACTTGCAAAAATTCAACAGAGGTTTAGTATACTGATTTTCTACAATTCCTAAAACCTTGTCGATATGTCTCAGGTACCAACTCATAATTCTTCAAGATATATTCCTTAAGCACATCATGATCAGCACTCTGCTGTACTGGCAGTGAAATGTAAATATAACGAGCTATGTCAGTAAGTACACTTTGTAATAATAAAGTCCAATGCTCTCTCAAACTCTCTCAAATGATGAAAATATTGATATACTTCCTTTACTTGAAAAAGGGGTACTAACTTGATATTTCTGAAAACATCTAAAACTTAATTTGTCTACAAAAGGGGGATGCTTTCCATTTACCAGCTCGAATTCATTTGATCTAAACTGAAATTCCCTTTCTTCTTTTTATCTCTGCGTCTCTTTTTATATTAGCCTATCTTCTCTTTCTCTCTTTCCCCTTTCTGCTATTGCCCTTCTCTTTCCTCCTTCTTCAACTGCAATTCTCTTATTTCTTTCTGTAGCTGCATCTCTCTCTCTCTCTCTCTCTCTCTCTCTCTCTCTCTCTCTCTCTCTCTCTCTCTCTCTCCAACTGTATTTGTCTTTCCTCTTTCTCCAACTGTATTTGTCTTTCCTCTTTCTGCAACCTGCAATTGTCTTTCTTCTTTCTGAAGCTCAAGCTTTCTGACCCCTATTTCAGTCTTGTGTTTTAATTTCGATTCCATTGCTTTTTATGTCAGAGCTAGGTGGAGAATTACTAATCAAACCTAAATCACTTTTATCCCCAAAAATTAATTTCTACCAAATTTTGGACCGAGATATATTTTATTTCTTGTTTCGTTAAAATAAAAGCTTTGGCCTCAGAGGGATCATATTGTTTTGCAAGCTGGAGTAATCTATCCTTTGTCAAGGACTCTAATTTTTCCTGAGTAGGACTCTAGATGACATTGTAAAAGCTTGTTGGTTTCAATATTGATTTCTCAAATACGTGAGATAATGTCTGTGACTTAGAAAATTCCAAAACAAAGTGAATTTAAATTTCAAAACAAAGTTTTCTGAAATATTTTATAGAAATTCGTATCCCATACAAAAGATCCCAATTTTCTATTACGACTCTAATATCTTAAACTAAGTAAAAGAAGGGAGTGAAAACCAACACGTTCTGTAAAATTCAAAAAATAATTTATTTCCCTAGACTGCAAAGTGAAAATTTAAAAAGAACTCACAGTTTTTCAAATTAAATTAAAAGCAGTTTTTTAAAAAAAAAAAAACAAAAAAAAAAAACACTATCACCAGTCCTAATGAATAAAGTTCTAATTAAATTCTAGTGTGTTTGAAATAAGATCCAGTGCAGAAGGCGTCGATGTGCCTGTAGTCTTGAAGTGTATTGATGTGCTCAAAGACTTCCATTTAATCACAAAAGTTCAAGATGTCCTTGTCAGAATTCACTTTCAATATTATATCAAAAATTGTAACCGATTGTTAAAAAAATGCATTTTTTTGAAGTGCAACATTTTCTTTATACAGGGACTCATTTCATGACAGCAATGATGGCATAAATTCTAGTAGTCGTCTCCTGTTTAAAAAAATCGAGTTAGTGACAGCTAACAATGGACGAAGACCTAAAATATCTACTGTTAATGTGGTCCAATTCGAGAATTAAGTGAGAACATATTCAATTTGTTTTTTACTCCCTGCCTTCCTTGAAATTAATTTACATTGTTTGAAATTCGAGAAGCTATTTTGCGAATAGAACCGATCACAAACTTGCGATAGGCTACTAGACTAAGTTTTAATCATCTAGACGTTAATCATGCCTTTTAGAAAGCGTCAAACGTCTTAATGATCAAGACTAATTCATGTACGTTTGATTATATGGCTCTTTTATAATAAGTAATCTATTAGAAATCAAGTATTATCCTTTCACTTGTGTATGGAACATTTAAACCTTTATATTTGTTAGTCCCCATAAAAGTAATGTGAAATAGATATGTACTATGCAATAATTAGTGATTTGCTATTCTAGTACTTGGTTACCTACTATCCAGAACCAATTTATAACACCCAATGCCCCAGCTATACTTATACAAATCTCAAATGGTTAATGATTTAATATTAAATTTATGAAACTCGTTGAATAATGTCCATCTTTTGCTCGCCTCAAATGGGTAATGATTTAATATTGAATTTAAGAAACGAATTGAACAAAGTCCAGCTTCTGCGAGCCTTGTCGAGCAAAAGCTTGATAATATTCAACGAGTTTCACACATTTAATATTAAATTATTACCCATTTGAGATTTTTTATCACATAATTTTTATTTCAATTGAAATTATTTAGATATAAAGAAGAATGAATAATTTCGTTCATTCTGACAGACGTTGTACCTTTCATTTGTTATGCGTAAAAAATAGTCCCAAACAAAGTTGAACTAGTAAAAGTAGATGATAATTTTAAAAAACAGTACCGGTCAGAGTAGGCCTAGAATACACGATCCATGTTTATACTAAAATGTTACTTTCACAATTAAACATTACGTTGTTGTTTTTCTTCTTGTCTTGGGGTTTTACGTCATTTTTCATATGATTGTATTGTTATATATGACATAACAATACCATTTGGTGGTAAATTGGCCATAGTCAGACAGATGAGACCATTTTCCCCATTTCCTTTCCTGAGTCGAATCGAACAATGGACGCCAAAATATTCATTGAAAACAAATTCCAGAAGGCGGGATTATAAAGGTTTTCACACGATCGCAGCCAATCAGTAAACAGAAGACTGCACAATAATTTCATGGGCTTATTTGGACCTATCAGAATCGAACAAAGTGATATGTAACACGTTGTGATATAAATATATGAAACTGCACATAGGAAAAATGAACCGACTATATGATAAAACGTCTACCCACCACATCATACCATTAATACGCCGCGTGTAGTGAGCTGTTTCCCTTCGGCTGTGAAGTTACCGGAGAATTTTATATAAAGCATTACCTATACCTCAGATCATGTTGGGGGTGTTAGTAAATTTACATATATTGTACTGATGTTGTAAATAGCCCCTTGGGGTTTACAATGTCAAATAATCTTTTCGTTTTTGTCATCCTTGATTTAATTCCATCACTAAACAGCTACGTAATTTTGCTGGATCAATATTGGCATAATGTTTTGCTGAAAACATATACAGCGTCAATTGAGGCAGATTTTGTTCTGTAGTTTGTTACAAATCTACGACGTTTGTGGAATTTTACTTTTAGTCGCAGCCATGTTGATTTTGCTTAAAAATTCTGATTTTTTTTTCTTCACTCACGTCAACCGTTTCTACTATGGGAAGATGAGTACTACTTTTTGTCACTCCCTTTTGAATCCCTCAAAAATAGTGTTAAATTTATAGTGCCTAAATTTGAGTTCAACTCTGTGTGTGTGTGTGTGTGTGTGTGTGTGTGTGTGTGTGTGTGTGTGTGTGTACATGTGTGTAAGCCTTATCTTACTGCCTAAAGAAAGTAAATAAGACTGGACAGAAGTTCTCACAATTTAGCTATTACTATTCTCCTGCGAGTTCATGTTATATGCAAAGATATAGGATCATTATTGAAAAGAAAGTCTCAAAAAACACTGAAGAATTAACATTTTGAAGATATAATAAGTGACATGGAATAGCGCTCTTGTTTATAAACATGTATTTGGAGATCATTTAGTACAATAAATATGTGTGCATACCTATATTATATAATGAATAATTCCTAGACAAGAAAAGTTATTGTTGTGTGTTGGATTTTTAACGTAGCTTTAACAATTTTTCAGTCATATCGCTACGATGTCTGCAGTGTGGCAGTTTATAGTGATGTCTAGCACTGGGGCATCATGCCGCAGACATGTAGCATGATGTCCCACCCAGTCACATTATCCTGACACAAGGCCGACCAGTCCTAACACTAACCTCTTAATGCTGAGCGCCAAGCGAGGCAGCTGTTAGTACCATTTTTGTAAGTCGTTGGTATGACTCGGCCGGGGATCGAACCCACGACCTCCCGCATCCGAGGCGGACGCTCTAACCACTAGGCCACCGGAGCGGTCAGGACAAGAAGAAACATCGTCTGTTATTGAGACCAGCATCTGCGTTTAACATAAAAAATAAGTAAAGAATGTATGCAATTTTCTAAGTACATTAGTGTAAAGAAACGAAGATGGTGTGTCACTATTGATGAACCAGCAACTTCACCACACTTTTGGCAAGCCGCGTTTAGTTCCCAAAATCATCTGTACAGAACTTACCAGACCCTCGATCTCACGAAGCCGCACAAAATGTCTGGTTGAAGGTTAACATAGCAATGATTTAGACCTATATAAATCATAATCATTTACAATGCCACCAATAAAATCAAACTTTGTATTGTTTTGTGTCGAAAACAAAGTAGCACAATCCACGGTTCTGGCTGTGAACAAAATATTCAGTGTTCGTTTTATAGCATCCCATTGTTATATTATGGCAAATTCAAAGAGTCGGTAATTTCTGGCTGTAAATTTTTTAATATTTAGCAAAAGTCATTTTGGAATGAGGTAGCTGAACGGTACTTCTAACATTCCAACTACACGTGCACATCTAGGTTTTATTGCATGGTTTAGTTTTAAAATCGGACAAAAGTTGCAGACTTTAGTTCTTAGTACTTTCAAAACCTCTTTTCTTATCGTTCATCAAACGTCCTTATTATGGACATTAATATAGTACATTTACCTATATTATTGGATTTACTACAGACATGGATATAGTAAATTTACCTATATTATTGGATTTACTTTAAAGTAGATTGACCAGAAAAACGATTACATTTTATTAAATAAAAAATTTTGTTATGCCAGTTGCCTAAAACGACTGTACAGCCAGCGATCTAAACCGACTGCCTAATTGCCAGCCGGATAAACTGATTGTGTTGCCAACGATCTAAACCGACTGCCTAATTGCAAGTCGGAAAAATCGAATTTATTGCCAGTGATCTAAACCGACCACCTAATTTGCCAGCCGGATAAACCGATTGTATTGCCAGCGGTCTAAACAGCCTAATTGCCTAATTGCCAGCGACCGAAACTGTATTGCAAGCGATCTAAAACCATTGTATTACCAGCAGCCTAAACCGAATGTATTGCCAGCAACCTAAACTAACTCTAACCGATTGGACTGCAACAAAGAAAAATACTTGACGTGCCCTTCATACAAAAGTTGAAAACATGGCGAGTATCAACAGAGGAACGACAAAATAGGCGAAAGTGAAAATCACAAGGTCGTTGTATGGCCCATCCGTTGCTTAGTGCTTAGACGTTGTTCTGATTATATACTCTAATTTCTGTCCATCGCATTAACATACCCGCTGTACTGTACTTTTCTAATTCTTGATTACATCACAGGCAAATTAAATAGATCCACAAAGTCAGACTATTGTATACAGGGCTGAACAGGTAAAGTGTTGGAAGTTGGGGGGTTGGGGGGGGGGTTGGTTCAAAATTTCTAAAGGGCCCTAACTTTCCTCGAAAGGGCATCAAAGCAAAATTCTATGTGTCTATTTACTCAAAGTGTGCATAATACCCAATATACGTGCGCAAGAATAAAAATAAAATTTCAAGTGACCAGTGACTACGTTTATGTGTGTGTGTGTGGGAGGTGGGGCTAGCTAGGGTGCGGGTCGGAACCTCTGACACCCACTCACCCCGATTCGGCCCTGGTGTACCAACATCTACACAAAAATTTTGATTCAAAATTTGCAATTTAAAACGGACGGTGAAAGGTTCCCGTAGTTCAAAGACGATAAATGTCAGCTACTGCTAACCTCGTGCGTGAAAATTGGTGATACAGGACCAACTAATCATATGTCAATATGTGTACTTTACCGCGTGACTGATGTTCCCCCATCTGTGCCAAAGCGACATTTTTTTTATCTATCCCTGACATTTTTTTTATTTTTTTTAATTCTATGCATTAACTGTTTGGTACTGAGTGGGTTAATATAAAGTTTATTGTACTTTGCGTGACGGATCGTCTTCGGTCTGTAAGTCAATGCTTATTTCCGTCCTGTTTAAGGCTGAAGTACACTGCTATAGCCATCAACAGAAACCATCCATAAGCAAACAGGAGGTAAGACAATCTACAATTACTGTGATATGATACATATTTCTTCTTTCTAGAGTAATTTTATATGTACACTCTCCAATCACAGAAAAGTACAAGGACTTGCATGATATATAGTTTCCCATTCGATGTTTGTCGCGGTGTATTTTAATGTTTGTTTTACTTTCTTCAACTTTTTTCCCAACTTTCATGATACTGCACACGTCTCATATCATGAAGTCAGATAAGCGTATAATCGCAAATTTCAAATGAAATTTAAACAACGCGAACATGCTGACTCCCTGTCAAGGAGCTACAGTTCAAATAACGCCAACATGCTAAATCCCTGTCAAGTAGCTACAATTCAAACAACGCCAACATGCTAACTCCCTGTCAATGCGCTACTGAAGAATAAAAACATCACATCTTGTCATGTACTAAACACAATTTTTAATTTGTGTCCTTTTAAATGTAGCTTGTGAAACTCTTGAACAATTTCGATTTTATACTGGCACATGCTTCCAAAACAGGGAATCTATTGAACTAGTTATTTCTCATTTTAACAGAAATTGGCATTGCTGTAAATTCTTTGTACACACCACGCCCACGCCCAAGAGTTCATCCATATTTCCTGCTCGTTCCTTCATTCCATTTCTAACAAACACTGATCAAAGAAAATGTACTTTGATCGAATGTGCATGCATTCTGTGCTTACTGGTAAAACTAATTATGTACAAGTGTCTCCAGTACTTACTGGTAAAACTTGCTCTGTACAAGTGTCTCATGTACTTGCTGATAAAACTACCTTTGTACAAGTATCTCATGTACTTACTGATAAAACTACCTCTGTACAAGTCTCAAGGCATCAATCTGTTTGCAGGTCGAAATGGGATGTGAAGCTACAGTAACGGCATCAAAATACCAAAGTCTAATAAATCAAGCTTCCATTTATATTTTTGGAGATGTAATATAAAATAGTAATTTAAGCCTTCACATTTGTTCCGAACCGCCTGCTAGAGGTGGTGTCGCGTTTTCAATTTCAAGACAATAGACTGTAACCGATGCAAATTCCACCTGTACTTTGGGTCATTACTTTTTTGGAAACGAATGATGGGTGGAAGCCGACGGCTAGCTACTGATTCCAATATACAGGGCTGAGGAAATATTGTACATGTTATTCGTCTCAGATCTAGAGATATACGTGTGTGTGTGTGTGTGTGTGTGTGTGTGTGTGTGTGTGTGTGTTTGCGCGAAGCATCATCTTCCATGAAGATCATTGAGACAAACCGTTTTACACTAGTCGTGCAGTCATGTACTGCATTTTGTCACTTCAAAGTCTAATTTTCGATATATATATATATATATATATATATATATATATATATATATATATATATATATATCTCCTGTACAGAACACAATTATCTGCTTGATAGTCTGAACCGTAATATTTTCATTAGCAGCATTTGACTTTTCCCTCTGGTATCAACTTTATACAGAGGCGAACTAGCCCATCTGGCAAACTGCTCAATGGCAGATGGGTCATGGGTTTGTATGTAAAATGGTGGGTTAGATACATTGGATTCGAATACCATGCTTCCACGTTTTTTTTTATATTTTAAAACAAACAATATAAAAGTTCACAGACATTCTTTCACTGCTGAAAGATAATACAATTTAATGAATCCCTACAGAATAGATGGTTTTCAAATGTGTAACATTCATATGTAGATTGTAAGAACGAATTCCTAATACCCTCCACGGAGAAAATGATCATTAGCACCTTCTCATCACAAAATACTTCATCATTATTCAGTTCTGCATGGAATTTGTTTTAAATAAAGACTTCATAATATCGACTTGTCGAAAGACAGACAAAACCCAGCCTACAATTCCTTCATGTTTGGCATCACTGTTTGCATCAATTTAATTTCTTTTACAGAAAAGCACGTTTGAAGTGCAATTTTATCTCCATGGATCCAAACCCTCATATATCAGTGAAATTTATTTGTATTATAACAAAATGTGTCAGAATCTTGGGATTAAGATCTACATAGTTCCAATAATGCCATATGAATTATGTATATATTCTTATTCTCGGGGTTTTATAGTTATTTTTGACCGGTGAGCTATCATAAAATTGTGAGGAGAAACTTAAAGTTAACTTAAACTGTTCATAACCTTCAGGACAAAGATGACCTACACGACAACGACAACATGAGAAGAAACAATCTGCAATTGGATGGCCTTTAGTTCTCTCTTTCTTTCTTCAATATATTATTTACAATCAGAAATACTCCACAGGCTACAAAGGACCACAGATGTGTAACCAGGGACCACGGATGTGTAACCATGGACCAAGGATGTGCAGCCAATACGTAGTTCAGCTTCAATCGACCAAGGAACCAATATTGCCTAATCCGCACTCACGATACATTATTGAAATTTTTTGACATAATGAAAATATTGGACAGTGTTTGAGTACTAGTTTCCTTATTGACGTATTGTAATGGTGACCCTATGGCAGGTTGAAATTGGCACCCAATTATAATAATGTATGAAAACTTTAGCTACCTAAACAAGGCCATGACATAAATTTACTGAACTTTAATCCCCACCAAGCCATATCTTAACGGTAAATATGACAGGATTATGTTCGAATTGGTGCGCAAACATACCCGTCTCTAACGACAATCTACCTTCCTGGTTGATAGCAGCCAGTGAAGGAACAAACCAACACAATAAAACAAACAATGGTCCGATTGAATCGTCAAATAACAATTAACACTCGAGTAAGGCCAATGAGGTGGGCACGGTAATAAAACAAGAGATTAGTGATGGGAGATCTCATGGGGAATGCTAATTTGTTTGAGATTTGTCAAAATGTCGCGTGTTTCCGCGCTAGCAATTCCATTAGGCCAATACTTGTCAAAGTAAATTTGCAAATAGATAAGGAGCAGCATTCGGAGTCCCTCGGCACTGCCGATCTTCCACCTCTCTGGTGCCGCCATAGTCCTGTCAGAACTCATTTCACCATGATGTCTAGCTCGGCGCACCCGCCTGGCACAAATTTGCAGTCACTGAATAATGACTAACTTTACCTAAGCAATATGCCATCATCCGGGGTAGATCTCTTAGCAAGACATTACGCAGTTTTGAAAAAGCCTGCATATGATTTGCGACCTGACAGAAACACAACATCAAATTTCAATAATTTATTGAAAAATAAGTAAAAACGGGGATTGGCAACTCCACTGGACTGCGAGATATCATCCCTTCCCTTTCGATGTCCAGACGAAGTTCATAATGGTCGGTGGAGCAGTAAGATCAAAGGTACTGCAGGGGTGAATTTGCCTTCGGGCTAGAAACCAAACTGTTCTTACCACGGTGACAAGCTGGCACTAGTTAAAGCATTGTTCTGTTTGAAAGGAATTTATATCTTTTTACCTTTCCTATCTTAGAATAACATTTAATATTTTGCTAATATCAATACCAAAATAAGCATCAATTTTTTGACAGATAGTGAAAGTCAGATTGCATTAAAATTTTAAAAGTATTTAGAAAAGGCTATAACGCAAATTTCTATCCAAATTCAAAATTCATTTTTTATGTATCATTTGTCCCGAATATTTGTTTAAATGTAAAAACAGATGCATCAGTGCACTCGCTTATTTATGGCAACAAAAGGATAACCCTATTTTCCTTTCATAATCTGAAAGTATTATAGCTCGATTACAGGGTTATCGCATAAACTGGAAATCGAGGACTGTGTGGTATTACCGCACAAGTCAACAGATAAAGACCACATTTCACATGCAATACACTGAAGAACCAGTTGAAGAAAGACCGCATGCAATACACTGAAGAACCAGTTAAAGAAAGACCACATGCAATACACTGGAAATCGAGGGTGGTAGGAGGGACTTACTGTACAAACCAAGTGAAGAAAGACATGATGCATATATATATATATATATATATATATATATATATATATATATATATATATATATATATATATATATATATATATATATATATATATATATGCAAGTATTACTGCAAAAGACTGAATATGTTTAAACGTATTGAACTTGTAAACTCAAAGAATATTACCAGCATTCGTTAACTTGTGTTTATGTAATTAAGGCTTTTCAACTGAGATAAAATATTATAAATCTAAACAAGTGTTGATAGGTGATGATGATGATGATCATTATTATTATTATAACTGAATTCTTAGTTCAGAAAGAATCTATGTTTCGAATCCTCTTCGATATGTAACACGGTGCGTGCATGTGCGTGCGTATGAAAGAGGTAAAAGGTGTGTGTGTGTGTGTGTGTGTGTGTGTGAGAGAGAGAGAGAGAGAGAGAGAGAGAGATATTTGGATTTTTAACGTAGCTTTAAAAAAATTTCAGTTACGTCGCTACGATGTATGCAGTGTGGCAGTTTATAGTGATGTCTAGCACTGGGGCATCATGCCGCAGACATGTAGCATGATGTCCCACCCAGTCACATTATCCTGACACAAGGCCGACCAGTCCTAACAATAACCTCTTAATGCTGAGCGCCTAGCGAGGCAGCTGTTAGTACCATTTTTATAAGTCTTTGGTATGACTCGGCCTGGGCTCAAACCCATGAACTCCCGTATCCGAGGCGGACGCTCTAACCACTAGGTCACCGGAGTGGTCTGAGTGTGTTGAGGTGTGTGTATGTGTGTGTGTATGAGAGGGCTAAATAGTGTGAGTGTGTTGAGGTGTGTCTATGTGTGTGTCTATATGAAAATAATGCTATTGTATGACAGTCTGGGCGGCCCGACCATACAGGTACACTAGGCGGTCGCCCACAGCGATTTTCTTTTCTCTGGGGAGGGGGAGCCAAAGTCATACTCCGCCTAGCAGTGCAAAAATCCTTGGGCCAGCCCAGATAAAAGTGCCCTGTTTTGACACATTGATTATGTTTTGCTTCCGAACTTTTTTTTGTTTTACCGTATGTCACTATAACCTTATTTATTTATTGTACTGTCTGCTGTTTAGGTATCGAGTTTGTATCCTGACAGTCTGCTGTTTATGTATCGGGTTTGTATCCTGACAGTGTACGTATCGAGTTTGTATCATGACAGCTGTTTATGTATCGGGTTTGTATCCTGACATTCTAGGTATCGGGTTTGTATCCTGACAGTCCACTCAGACTAATAGGAGTAAATAAAGTCTTGGTTTTCTTGTGTACCTTGAATGACCTTCAATAGATCCACAATCGTATCATCTGGGAGCCTCATTTTATCATAATAGGAGACGAGTGATATCTAGTGGGCTAAGTATGGACATTCAAAACCTCTTTTATTTGTAAAAATATGAAAGTCACAATTCAGTTACAACGATGAAGCAGTTTAAATATGGGTCACTTTAGTTTATCGAAGAAAAAAATCCTCAAATATAGACAAAGTTTTTAATTAATACAAATTTATGACCCTTAAAAAATCGCACATTTTTCTACTTTTTTCACATGTAGTGTACATACTATAAAGACGCATTCATTTTGGTTCTTCATATCAGCGTTGTTTGAAAAGATAACATTTTTTAAAAAGACTACTGTTGAAAGCATTCAAATTGCATCATTAAATTGAACATTTATTTTTATAACTATAAAAACAATTTCAGCTTTTGAAGTCATTTTGACTACCAGATCAACCCCATATATTAGTAAGAAGAATATGATACCCCACCACCACCACCACCACCTCTTTGCCACATTTTTATTGCTGAAATACACTCCTCCCACGTTACCTCTGCGTATGTTTATACTATCATTGACCATTTTCAATTATGTTGTGAAACCTTAGTACGACAAGCAGGCAATGCATGTATTGATCTACCAACTATATCCACAGAACCGACGCAGATATAACCGATTCGATTGTATCTGTAAACAGCACGAGTCAAGTAACAACCCGCGGGGCACTGAGCGGTGACAGTTCGCTTTCTATACCCGTTTAATACCCCGATTCTAGCCTTGTCAAGTCAAATAACAAGAAAACATTCATTGTCCTCGTCTGATCCCACACCGCCCATGCAGCGCCTATAAAACTTAGCGTGAAATAACATGGCACTTGAGCCGGACAATTCAAATCACTGCTAATCAGCGAGTCTTTGGCTTTATGTAACACAATGTGTCCTTATCTACATAGCCCACTAATTATGTGTTATTTACGGCATCAGATTTCTTCCTCAGGCCTTATGAGTTGATGAGGCGGAGAAAATCCCCGGGTCCTACATCTGGTATGCACAGATGATAAACCCAGAAATATCCAGCCGGGTTTGAAAAGGTACAGATGAATGTTCAAGGCTGCATTAAATATTAAATACAAACTGTCTCGTATTTTCCTGTTACACACAAGAGCATGTATGTTTGTAACACAACATATGAACACAAAAAAAAAAAAAAAAAAAAAAAATAATGTTACGTTTGAAATTCGGTCACTTACCAGACTTATATTAGAATACTGTTTTTTAAAAAAAGCACAAATAAAACTAAACAGCAAACAATCTTCCATTATTAATATGACATATAATTTTGGGCTGAAAATTAAATTTAAAGAGTCCGGAAACTTCATCCATTGGATGTGGAACGAGCACATCCTGGCATTGAGTCGAGACTTGTGCTCCAATTTGTTTCACTTCAGATGCAAGTTCGAAATACCGGAACTCATCCAGCTAGCATACGCTTTGTGACCCACCACCCGTCCCCAGGTCTGTGAATGTCCAATGATCAATTAAATATGTCTAATGTATGCTTTTGATGGTCTCAGTATCTCTACGATAATACTGCTTCATTATGGATGTGTGCTCGTGAACAAAGATTTAAGTTCGTGACTTCTTTCAACCTACTTTCTGAAACTTGAGCAAAATCTCGAAGTTGTACCTCATTTGTAATTAAATACAAGTGAATTTATAACTAAGCTTGTTTTGTGTTAAAGCCTGAAATTAATAATGCATAGGTCTAAAACTGATCCTTCGCAGCTAACGAGATTGTGTATATTAAGCCAAATGTGTTTTTACCTTGATCATACAGAATAGGAGGAGAAGGATGAGGAGGCCAGGAGGGTTTGGTGGGGAAATTGACAGGATGTAGTTCAGAAATGAGAAGGTCGGAAGGGCTGGGTGGGTGATTGAATGGAGATGGTTCAGAACACATACATACGTGTGTTATATCCAGTTAGGACAGATAGGACAAATTTTCATGTCGCTTAAATTGAATCAGAAAGTCAGGTTTAGTGTATGTACATGTTAATATTAGGTACATGAAAATTTTAAATGAAGTGATTGCAAGTTTGTTTCATTTACTAAATGACATGAATCTTGTGTTAATTCGTTTATCATTCTTTAAATATTATTCTTTAAGTCAAGGAGTGACCACAAATACAAACTATTGTACCAAGTCTCTAGAAGACAGAGCTCACGCAAACTAGTGTGCCAAGCCCCTAGAAGACAGAACTCATGCAAACTAGTGTGCCAAGCCTCTAGAAGACAGAGCTCATGCAGACTTGTGTGCCAAGTCTCTAGACAATAAACGCATCCCAAATGACAATAATTACTCGTATAGAAAGTAAACTGAATCATTCGTTATTCGAATTTTTAACTTATTCTACCCGGAAAAAAAACTCAACTAAAAAATATAAAAAAAATAAGTGTCCTTATATGGAGAGAAAAATCTACTAATTAAAAAATATACTCATAAAAAAAACTGACATTGTATTCCTTTCTGGTCAGGTGATCTCAGACCTGAACTCTCATTTTAGAGATTCACCGGAAATAAGATAGCTGTCATCAAAGATCTTCACACGATGAATAATAATAATAATAATAATAATAATAATAATAATTGTTTATTATTATTAATAATATTAGTAGTAGTAGGATCGATCGATAGATAAATAGATAAAGTTGATAGATAGATAGATAGATAGATAGATAGATAGATAGATAGATAGATAATTTGGCTTATGATATTATTTATGCACAAATTAATTCCCATCTCTACGCCTCAGATTGGAACAGAATTTGTAAATTCATATGTTGATAAGAAGGTAAGTAACTTCAATCATCTTTTAATTCTAATTGTGAAGATTTTAAGTGGATAGGCTATACATTCTAAGTCTATTAAATTGTAAGCTTCAATTTAAAAACATATTCAACTAGAAAATGTTTTATTTAGACAAGACAAGTCTTACCTGATCTTTCGTTTCAAGTTGGAAGTTGATTTTCAACCAACAATCTAAATTTTGTGTACATAATAATTTATGTCAACGTGTGAATTTTAGTATTCCACACACAAGACATTTTGCTTAAAAATCTTTGAAAAACTAAATTCCTATGAAAATGTCACAAAGCGGGTATTAACTATTACAAAGCAGATATTATCTATTACGAAGCAGGTATTAACTTTCATGAAGCAGGTATTAACTTTCACAAGGTATCCATAGATTGCATGGAATATTTTATTCTCTTCAGTTATTATTGTACGTACTCATTCATGACATTAACGAGAACAAATACTTTGCAGTAAGTGAAAAATACAATATGGCATAACGTTACCTCATGATAAAGGTATTCAACTCATCCTCCGATGGTATTCCATATATTCCTCTCTATTTGCTATGTCTGCAATGATCAGCCAAACACTCAAAACCCGTCTTTATCAGTAAGCTGGGATGCATATGTATTCGTTCTACCTCATGTTTTAAAGAAACATGGTAATTTGCTCAATAACATTCCCCCGATAGAATTTATGAATGAAATTCAAATAACTCTGAATAATAAATCTGTAATTCAAATCTATAGCAACTGTTGTAAATACAAATAAATTTGAATAATACGACCAGAAGCTTTCATGTGTTTATTTAGAATGCAACCCCAAAGATCGTCACGTTAAGGTACACTAACGGTCAATGAATACTGACTACTTGAGGTTAGTTCATAACGGTTTATTCTGCATATAAGATACATTAATAAACATACATACAGCTCAAGGGTATAGAATTACCATAAGTGTGCAAACCAATTCCTTTCAAAATATGATACAATTTTCTAGTGGCTGATGATTCTCAATGGACGTTGTACACGCTGACGGCGGAGACCATACACGCTAACGGAATTTAGGTCAGTCCCAGAAATTCTTGAATCAACTATATGCGTACAAATTTGGAAAACTTGCATTTTATCGTGGCTGTAATGCATATCGAGCATCCAGGGGGAAATACTTTCTTTTAATTTATTCATAGCTTTTATTTTAATTGGAAAGCGAATCATCTTCTTCTGCCGATACCAATCAATAACGTGACATTTGAGCGACATTGAAATAAAATATAACTGGTTATATATATATATATATATATATATATATATATATATATATATATATATATATATATATATATATATATATATATATATATATATATATATGTATATATAATGTGTGTGTGAAGAGCCACTGGAAAAGGGACCTTCGCGCATTTTTTATAGATTTTACGAGGTTCACAAATTTTAAAAATTCATTGATCTAGGTTCAAAATACATAGAGGATAATTTTCTCTTCTTACGTTAAAACATATTTCATCGTATGATACAATAAACCGTGATCTTGTCACGAATTAAAATCAGTGGCGTATCAACAGCCCACTCAATCCCCGCAACTATCGGGGGAGGGGCGGGCGCGGGGATGGAGTCAAAATTCCTAGAAAACTTTTATTATCGGGAGGGGACACCAGAATTAAGTTTTGCTGGGAGGAGGCATAATTTGGTTAAAATATATATTTTTGTAACACAAAATGAAATATACCCAGCATTTACGCAGGAACAGAAGAGTTTCGTTTTATTATATACCAAAATTGCTCCTAAATCAAAGCTTAGGAGAAATACACTCACTCGTCAGTACATCACGCCCACCATCCTTCTCGTAACTTCACCTCACTTTCAACCGTTTTTTGATCATAGAAATATCATATATTTCAGAAAGCAGTAGGACTACGAAAACCTAATCTGTTGCAGTAAATTATTATTTTTTTTTTTCTTCATTTTGTAAACTATTTGACCTCTCTCTGCATCGGTTCGAGTCTCGGGCTCGGCCAATGTGGGTATGTGAGAAAGCTTGCCGGTAGCTTCTCGTGGTTCTTTCCGGGGTTTTCCCAGGCTCTTCATCCACCATTTATACTGGCAATCATGTATAGCCTAGCTTGTGCTGGAAATGGCGTTAAACCCTATAACAACAACAACAACGGATAAAATGTAAAATGAAAAGTGTAACAATGGCTAACCTTGTTTGCATACTGTAACAACTGAATTTACAGTGTTTACGAAAGAATAAATAGTTTTAAGGAATGACTTCATTTCTGCTCATTCATTTCTATCTGCCATGCACATTCTCAAACAGCGTGATTTATGTGGAGCATTAGAGGGGTGTGTAAGGTATGGCTAGGTGCGCGAATAATTGATTGGGCATGCATGCCACTGACACTATCAGACGGACACACAAACATGCTGGCAGATGGACAGGTGTAGGAACTGACAGAGAAGCATGTACGGGGAAAGGGCAGGGTGGGAGCGACGAAACTCCAGCAGAGTAATGAGTGCTTGAATTGTACTCACTTGTATTCGTAGGTATGTTTAATAGTCTGAATATTTCTGAGAAATAACTGAGAAACGAATATCTCTCTTTTCTTTCTCTTTTACACATAAATACAAACACATACACGGGCGTCACTACTGCTTAGAAACATATATGTATATAAAATTGAGTGAATGTGTAAAGAT
>JAECUM010018269.1:27500-36272 GCA_016617855.1 Megalonaias nervosa
CACATTAAGTGTTGCTATTATAAGATTGCTTTCTTTGCAAGCAAATTCTTTGCATGCAAAGCGTATTAAAGCAGTACGCTCTATAATATTTGGAAAGAATATTCAGAATTCACACGTAGATTTGAATTATCCAAGCAGCAGTTAGCATGTCTTTTAGGCTTGTCTAACTTTTTTGTTAAATATCTTCCCGCTAAATATATTCACACCTTTGTTCCGATCAGGTCCCTTGTACTCTTTATGGGAAAGTTGGAGATCCTAAGAGCATCATAGCTCTATTGATCTCGGAGGATTATTTGTAATGAGAACGAGCAACACACAACCAGGACAAGCTGAAATAATGGCGGCGTTTAGAATGGGCACACTTTTGTATAATCAGCCTTTGATGCCTGTGTTAAAATTTCCATAAACTGTATTTTTCAAGTCAGGGCTAATATTATCGTGGGAACACGTGTCCTTAAATCGGCAAGGTTATTTGTTGCTCTGTAATACATAATCTTGAAGTTTTTGTGAAATTTTGTTGTAGTTTGAGAAAACAAAATAAAAAGAAGCTTTTAGAATATATACGTGTGTGTGTTTATATATATATATATATATATATATATATATATATATATATATATATAGAGAGAGAGAGAGAGAGAGAGAGAGAGAGAGAGAGAGAGAGAGAGAGAGAGAGAATCATAGAAAAACAGAAGTCGGATAAAAGAGTTTTAGCAGACAATAACCGATAAATATTGCTGAAACCTGTTTATTACTTGAAAGAAACTCGTGCAATTTCACGTTCTAGATAGTAAGTCTATAAAGTATAATTACGTCTTTTTGAACCAACCGTAAGCAGGTAAAAATAGATTGAATTGTAAGAATCGTATCTTCACCAGCATTCACTCTGAAAGTATGTTTGTAACCACAGAAATAAATAGAAACATTCCTGCATTACTACCACACATCTCCCTACATACTCAGTCATTTATCCACGTTACAGCTGAATACCAGCTCCCAAGGTTATCAATGTATTCATGCCCAACTTCAGAATCAACTCAACCTTTTGATGCATGATTGACTGTTGCCAGAAATTTGACCAATCAAGCCTCAGAAAATTTGAGCCGAGTTTGAGTTTGAACATGTGGAATAATATTATAGCCTCTATAACAGGCCTGGAAATCTCAAAGATTTCTCTGGAGTACATACTCAACTAAAAATATTGCCCCGCTTTGCAATTTCTACACGGTCAAATTTAAGGAACTTAATGCTTATTTCACAATAACGAATTTTGTTTGAAAACTTTCAATGCAATTAAGATATTGCAGTTTATAAAAATGTATATTCGCAAAATGTGGTCTGCAGGTACTGAGAACTGAGACATTTACATGAAGGCGGTGACGTTCTCCTAAACGTATATTTCTATCAAAATATTTGTTTTCCTCCCATTGTGGAGTTGTTGCAGAGGATAAAAAGGGCAAAGAATTAGCTTAGGGCACACATGGTAAAACGGGCAAATAAGTAGCTTGCTAGGGCACATAGGGTAAGAAGGGCAAAGAATTTGCTTGTCAGGGCACAGACCACTGATTCATTTTTATTCATATTCATGTTAACGTCCGAGAAAATATAACTGTTTTGTGCACTATATGGCCCAGTACAAATCACATGTATTTTTTTATTGAAGTTACAGCAAACTTTATGAACAATTGGGGCGCTTCATGGGACTTTTTGCGGTAAATGTTCCTAAAGGGGTGTAACTGTAAAGGCTACCTCAATCAAAAGTTTTGTACAAAATATGCATAAGCTAATCTTGAACTGCCGGGAAAAAATCGAGGTACTGTCATCTCACATACAGAATACATGTAGACGTTGAAAGAACTGATAAAAGTGTTTCAAAATTTAAAGGCAAAACTCTATGCTGCTATTACAGCCAACGTCATAACTTGAACGTATTAAGTACGGTATCCATTGTTCCCCACTAGGTGCCCTGCTTTGTATTAAGATCAGTGGTACGATTAATGTAAATATCGGCAAAAACACCGTCCTATCCACACACAAAAACTCAGATCTGTCCCCACCCCATCTAGAAGCAAACTATTGCAACTGATTTAAGGTCATTGGCTACTCGAGTTTCAAACTCTTAGACCACAGTGAATTCCTCGTCAAGTTTATTTTTTTTTTTTACAGATGAAATTCAGTATATTTATATGCTCTGATACAGTTTAAAGATTTGTTACTTTCATAAGCAGCTTATCGTGTTAGTTATCCAGATTAATGGACCATCTATGGATTTAGAACAGTGAAAAACAAGAGATAAAAGGCGACTCCTTTATATTTATTTGTACTATCGTGTTTTGCTAACTCGACGTAATATAATATGTAATATCTGCACAAATACAGGATACTTTACGAACAAGAAAATTATAATTTCCTGTCGTCCGTATTAAACTTAATTTTAAACTTTATGCTGTCAACTTTCAAAACAAGGTCATGTTGTTAAAAGAGGACTCTAAGAAAATTATAAACCACGCTACGTATCTAGTTGGTAAGGTAGGTTCTTACAAGCTAAGAAATTGTCACTTTATGCCAGAAACGACATGAATTATTGTAACCATACATTTTATACCACGAATCTATAAATTGTTATATTGGATGTAAATTAAATATTCGACGGACACACACTAATGTTCATATGGGCGATGCTGTGTTTAGGTTATTCTCCACGAACGTCAAAAAAATTAAAGTACCACACGGTTACAGTTGAGACTTTTTTTTTTAAAGCTGCTGCCTGTTCAAATGACTTAATGATTAGGATTTTGTATGTAAATGTAATGAGCTAAGAAAGACCATATCTACCGAAGATCTATTCATAGTCATGAAGTGTATGCCTTTTAAGACACATCATTCCGGTTTTCTAGATCTATTGATACATTTGATTATAAAAGCACTCAAAAGGTTTAACTTTTGTCTGGTGGATGATCAAGAAATACTGGAATGCGAATGACATGATGTTGTCATGTCAAGATGGAAAATTTCTGAACAGCAAAGAGTAAGTCTTGGATCAATGGATGTTGGCAGGGAGAATTGTTTCTATGACATCCCAGCACGAGATATCCAGGTTTCCGCGCGCATGAGCGCCCTGCTAAATGTCATCAGAGTACGAAATGAGGGGATTAGACCGCCATCTAGAAATGGTGCAACAAATTACTGGCAGGCGACAGCATATGGACGACGCAAATTGCGCTCATCAACTGAAGCTAACCGATAAGACGTAGCTCTGATCCGAACTGATCGGAGATAGAACTCAATTACTCCGTGGATGTAAGCCACGTCGATTTCAACAACAATTCTTCCATCAAACTTGTCCATTTCAGAAATTAGTTTCCTATCAAGCAGCCATTCCATTCTGATTATCACTAACAATTCTTCAAGAAAATCCAGAATTTCCAGTGGGGCGATGGGACGCCAACCTAAGCCAATAGTTTAGTCTTTTAATACTCTTGTGTATTCGTGTTTGCAGATAGCATTGGCCTAGATTTTAAGAGAAGACAAAATATAATACTAAAAAAAAAATCAACAAAGCAAGGAAAAATATAATGTAATATTTATCAGGTTTGAAATAAGAATGTAAGTCTTCCAATCCAGACAGATACGTGCAATTAAATATTTCGTGGGTTTTTTTTTTATTCGAATGAAAACGTGATTAAAACAATACTTACTTTTTCTCATTCGTAGTAGGAATTTGACAAACACCAAGCGCACACCCTCATTGGCACACTTAATTCGCGCATGCGCATAAACATACAAAACGTGCGGACAGTTACTCACTCACACAAGCTTTAAGTGAGGCTTGTAAAATGAAACGCCATTATTTCAGATTATGATAACTTCAAAAGCATTTATGTTATGTATTTAAATATGGTATTCTTTGAAAAAAGGTTTCCGATATTTTTCATCTATGTGTAATTATTGTTCTTTTTAATTTTTAAGAATCACACATGAGAATAACTGAAGCTCGAATGCTGTCTAAGAGAGAGTTTACACAGCTTATAAATATATTTTTATTACTGTAACTTTGATGAAAACAAGAAAGGATTTGCAAAAGGCAGGAGAATACCCAAGTCATATTCTTTCTGTTCATTTCTTTATAGTAAACAAAACTTTGACAGTCTTGTAAAACAGAGGTATTCAACCTTTTCACGTGAAGGGCCACATTGCAATTTTTTCTCGCTGATAAGGCTGGTAGGCAAATGATATATGGCATTCGATGGCTGGTAAGTAAATGATATTAGGCATTCGAAGGCTGGTAAGCACATAATACAAGGCATTCGAAGGCTGGTAAGCAAATGATATAAGGCATTCGAAGGCTGGTAAGCAAATGATATAAGGCATTCGATGACTGCTAAGCAAATGATATAAGTCTTTCGAAGGTTGGGAAGCAAATGATATAGGGCATTCAACGGCTGGTAAGCAAACAGTATAAGGCATTCGAAAGCTGGTAAGCAGATGGTATTAGGCATTCGAAGGCACACGATAAGGTACAAGTTATGAAAGTTTGTATTACCTTTGGCGGCTAAATTCTGGCCCGCGGCCGTATGCTGGACAACCCTGTTGTAATACAAATAATCTCAGAAAATCGCTAACAGTGATACAATTAGGATTCGAATGGGCGAGGCCAATTGCCTTCCTCGGTTCGTCCCAATCCGCCATAACTTGGCTCTGGGAGCATAATGAAACATTGATCGATCCTTAAGCAGACGGCATTTTCAGGAGACATATGCTGTATAGCGTTAGCGCCAGTCACAATTTCCTGAATATTTTGTTCTTCTATTAAAGACGGGAACGGTAATCACATACTGTATAAACAAACAATAAACCATAGGCGTGTTCACTAAAATTCAATGTTGAAGTTTTTTCAAACTTGTTTATTTTAATTTTATAGTTTAGGTTGAATACAAAAATGACTTTACAAATCTATCTCAAACGGTAATAACTGTTTCCTTTTAAAGCCTTTTATCTAATTCAAATGCAATACATTCAAAAGGGATATTTCTTTTTACTTTTTCTTTCCATTCCTTGGTTATTGACTGGTACACGCATTTGAAGCTATATATTTTAACGTCTATATAGTCTACAGTAAACATTACTTTTTGCATCAGTAGGTAAACAGTCTATATTTATGAGAGAATGACGTAAAGGGTAAAATTCAAAACTGAGAAACTTTTCATTGCTGAAAAAATGGACCTCTGCAAATTAGTTTTGAAGACATTTTGACCCAGAAATAGCTTTATAAATCTACCATATGTTATACATTTCGAGTAAATAGTATTTTTTTTTTAAAATAAAAGAACACCACTAATTCATGCTATTTCCAAATGTAGCGTAACTTTGACATTATTTGGGATACCGGTTTTCTATCAGGTAATATATATATATATATATATATATATATATATATATATATATATATATATATATATATATATATATATATATATATATATATATATATAATGACATTTCAAACTGTCGGTTTCTTATGATGGAAAGAAACCGTAAATTCTTTTAATGATATTTTTTACAAGAATAAAGGTTGAATTCCTCTTGTGTATTTTCGTGAAATAATATAAAAGTGCGTTGACTTTATAAACGTCCTTTGTGTGTTTGTATGTGTGTGTGCGTGCTTGCGAGTGTATGTTTAGTTGCTTGTTTCTTCTAAAATAAAAGCCTCTATATCGGTACATACCAGTGTGTGTGCGTGCGTGTGTGTGTATGTGCGTAGTTTATGTTGATGCTTTTATGATAAAATAGTACGAATACTTTGTTGCAGCTACTTGCATGATAAAACGGTTCACATATACTTTGTTGATGTTACATGCATGATAAAACTGCACGAATACGTTGCTGCTATTACACGAATGATAAAACTGTTCAAATATTTTGTTGCTGTTACATGTATGATAAAACTGTACGAATACTTTGTTGCTGTTACATGCTTGATAAAACGGTATGAATATATTTGTTGCTGTTACATGCATGATAAAACGGTACAAATATAATTTGTTGCTGTTACATGCATAATAAAACTCTACGAATATACTTTGTTGCTGTTACATGCATGATAAAACTGTACGAATATACTTTGTTGCTGTTCCATGTATGATAAAACTACGAATATACTTTGTTGCTGTTGCGTGTATAAGACTGTACGAATATACTTTATTTCTGTTACATGCATGATAAAACTGTACGAATATACTTTGTTGCTGTTACATGCATGATAAAACTGTACGAATATTTTGTTGATGCCACTTAAGTATTTAAACTGAACAATCTACAGCAGTCATCACAAAAACTGATTGTTTGGAACATTTCCTTAAAATAAATATATATAAAAAATTAAAGACCCTGTAAGTTTACAGTTTATACATTTAAATAGTTATTGCATTTTGCATATCCTTATTTAAACATTTAATTGATATTTTGAGAAGTTTAAGCTTGTATTATAAATTTCGTGGAAACTCCCAATAAAATTTGCGTGACAAGATTAGTTCTTTATTATTCTGTTTCTTTCTTTCGTTCTCTGCTTCTGGATCCGCTCTGATACGAGGCAGCTGGTAGCAATTTGTTTCTGTTTGTATTGTCCTGTAGAGTGTTGTTGGATGGAAACTGACATTTGCTTTTTGAATGGTGCGGTATTATAAAGATGATATATCCATCGCATTTTCGTCAAAGCCTGTTTAATTCTCCTTGACTTTTTCAGCCTGTAGGGACGTCTGACGTTTGCAAACGCCTTTAAGGACACATGTCTGCACGTCAGCAACTACGACCTTTGTATTTCATCCCATTCCATTCACAGTCAAATTTTGCATGTTTATCTGTTTTGAAAATTCCAGACGAGCTGCATCCAACAGAGGCCCCCTTGCATCTGGCATTAAGTCATAATTTTGAAACCACGCATTTAAGGGTTGTGTATAACTTCTGGTTGATCATATACGGTATAGAGTCTTTTTTTTTGTTGGCGTCCGCTGAAGCGAAGCAAATTAACTTTCCGTATAGCGAGTTTGTCCCGTGTCTTCATCTGATAAGTATCAAACAAGGTGAGAAAGATAACGAGCAACAACTCGACTGTGAAAATGCACAGGTGACCAAATGACCTTAAGCGCTCTTTAGACGAGGAGGTTAAAAGAGAACAGGGCGGGTGAAATTTATTTTGATAGGAGTTTTAGATTCTGTTGTCCGATATATCATTTACAAAATCTATAGTTGAATAGGGATTCAAGAGTATTAGATTACCTTAACAATTTGATTAGATGAGCTATCGTGTATTTTTCTTTTATGACTAGCTCTTTCATTAGTAATGGTTTTATACGCAGCAAAGTTGCTAAGAGATCGCAGTTAAGGTTCGAATAAATCACATGTAAGCGTCATGATGTTACACGCTCTATCTGTACAAAATATCAGATACTTTAGTGTGAGATTTCAGCTTCGTGTCATTTTTCATATACGCAATTGAAAACACCATTATTTCATTAAAATATAAACTGCCAATAGAGAACGCCATGCGGAGAGATGAACTCATATTTAGATCCAAAGTGATTGATGTTTGTCAAAATGTGATACTTGTAATATGACATAAATTTTCGGCATTACAAGTTCACAATTTCGGGTTCTCGAGGAAAATATTTGAATTTTACAGAGTGTTTGTATTTATTTTTATATTTCCAGTTTTGAATTGACAATCAAAAGAGTTGGGAACATCGTTGATCTAATGCAGTAACGAAACATTTCTATCAGTTCTCTCATGTCATGTGATCATGTTCATGAATTGTTATGTTTAATGTATATGTGCATGTATATATGCATTCATACAAATAAGGGTACATGGATGTAAGTATGGATGTTTGCATGTGATTCAGCTGAAGTTAATTAAATTATTTTGTTTGTTATTCGCATCTGACATGATGCAAGACAAAGAAATAAAACATTTATAACAAAATACATACAAATATACACCTACATATACCACAAACGGCAAAAATACATATGCAACTTAAATAAAATATTCACAAACGGCAAAAATACATATGCTTAAATAAAATATACACTTGGGGAAAATACATATGCAACTTAAACAAAGAGATAAAATCGGCACGTGGGAGCAGAATGAATTATATGGAATATGTTAACATTAATTTACCTAATGGAATGTCTCAATTAAAAGTAACAGTTGAATCTGGCCTCGAAATATTCCTAAATTAATTTTATCCAGATAAAAGCCCTTCGTAATTAAAGTCTTTAAGATAAGAGTAAAAAGAGATCATTTTGAAAATAAACCTATCTTCCACATTATTTATAATATCATGTAAATTGTCAAATAACTGCTTTTTTATTATTCATTGTGAATTAAATTCTATAGAAAAGTAATTTTCGCCTTCAGGATGAATAACATCTGATCGGTATATACCTCTTTCAGCTGACAGCAGTGGGCACTTACTCGCTTTAAAGTCAAGCTATGTGATTAGGATGAATAACAGCTGATCACTATATACCTCTTTCAGTTGATAGCATTGGACATCTGTTTTTCTTAAAGTCAAGCTTTGGATATAAAGTTTATCAATATTACTAAAAATATTAAATTTTTGTTTTTAATGTGCAAATTACTAGAAGAAGAGATTCTTTTCGTCACTAGTTTGCACAGTTAGATTCAAATTTTCTGCTGATGGTGTAGACCAAGCAGTAGCGGCGCAACGGGGCTAAGGGGGCAAATGGGTCTATGCTGCAGGCGACGCG
>JAECUM010018270.1:0-17801 GCA_016617855.1 Megalonaias nervosa
GTAATTGTACTTGACCATATTAATTCAGATCCAAAAAATAATTATTTAAATAATTTACGACCTATTCCAGTCAGAATTGCAAATTTGAAAACAAACTGGGAAACAACAAATTTCCAAGAGCAGTTATATCTGTGAACGTGGAGACGGGAGAAAGAAAAAGAATTCCGATCGATGTTTGCAACTGGCAAATATTTTGATATTTACCGAACTTTAATATACCATGTCGCAAATAATATAACCGAATAGGCGTTTTCAAAGAAATATAAACAAAAAATATTATTTCAGATTATATTGACAGACGCTGAATCTACTTTGGATGATTTTTGTTCAAGATGAAGGCAGATAACTGTCAAGTATAATGGTCAAACAGCAACTATGACGGCCGTGACTATTTGTTTGTTCTGGTTCGCTTATTATCAGTAATTCCAAGTCAAATTACGCCTTGAACCATGTAAGTTATTTTTAGATTTCCAGCTATACGTGCGCGACCACGTGGAACAGTCTATTTAAACAAATATTTCTTAAATAATGATTTCCGAAAATATTAATGCAATTATTTCTGAAATTAAAAAAATTACATAATGATGATATGGAAATTTCTGACCAATTGGATCCTGAAAATATCACAAATGATTTTGAAATATTACAGGAACGGAGATACAATGGAATATGCACAATACCAGAATGCAGGTTTATTAAATTGCTCTAGCAAGCGAAGAAACTTTATGTTGATGATGATAAAAGCAACCGGAAATTCGTTTCACTCGCTAACGCGATTGAGAAAGTTAGATCAGTTATCGCGCGAATATGAAATAAAAAAAAATTGAGTTTACGTGTGCGGCAATTGAAAAAATTATGTAAGATTGAGAGCGCTATCACGGAGTCCTTGACAGTCCTTGACGAAACCCAAGAGGGATTGTGAAGGTGATGTTACGTGACTAGGCTCGTACAAAGAAACAAAGACAAGAGTGAAGCCAACAAGCTTTGTAAATTTAACAGAATAATTTATTTCCCAAGAAAACAAGGTAAAAATATGAAAAGGACTTGAGGTTTGTGGACCTAATCCAAAAATCAATCCTAGAATTTAAAAATATAAGTCCTGTCACTAAAAAGTTCTAAATGAATCAAAGTTCGAATCCCGATGAAGTTCCAAGATGGAGGACGATGACCTCAGATGAATGCAGTATTATACTGATGTGCCGACAATTCCTCATTGAATTTTATGAATCAAGAATAATATTCCGGCTTTAGAATTCCGAATAATTTCCAATAAATATCTATGCTCAAGAATTTTGATCAAGAAGAACACTTATATATTTTCCAGAGTGGATAAATTATTTTAAATTTAAAAAATAACTCGAACTGGTTACAACACGAAATACCTCTGAGCTCCGAAGGTATTAATTTACGACTGACTCAAAACACTAAAAACATGTTTTAACTCTCAATTTTAGATCACATGGTGGAGTCACGTGGTCACTTAATCCGAACAACGCAGTAAAGTAATATATCAGTTAGCACGTAGGCTATTTACAGGTTCGATTGTACTGATCGAAATTCTATAATAAAACAAATTTTAAAAGAAAAAAGAAAACGTTGTTTACAACAGAGCTGACGCAAGCCAAGAATGACTTAGATTATAACCAATGATTTTCAGTCTGTGTTTACAAATTCAGAACCAGGGTTAGGAACTAGGTAAGCTAAAAATATAATGTAGCAACAACATGCGTGTTTATCAGGTCAAAACAGAAAACTGAATATTCTATCAAAAAAGTCAAATCCAGTGAATAAAGTTATCATTACAATAACGTAATGAAATAAAAAAATTAAAGAATTTTAAACTAATACACAAGTAATTAAATTACATATACGTAACAGTGAAAGTTGTATTTATTTATTCTGACTTAGATTCAGTTTTATTTTTTTTATTTTTTATTTTTATTCTTACTCAGATTTATTTTTTATTCTGACCAAAATCAGTCAAGTCAGGAAGACGCTTTATGAGCGCACATACAAACTTATTGTCAAAACTGCATTTCTTAAATCAAGCAGGAGTCCGTTCTGGTCAGTAAGTCTAAATTTTATCCGTGATAATAGCGGATTATGACATCGTAGATTAACTGGATTAACGGGTACCGATACAATTAAAAATCCAGGTGGGACTTCGGGAGTAAATGATCCGATTTTAAATAGAAGTGAATTGATGTATGGATTGACCGTATGGACCATTACATAACCTATAGTCTATCAAAGACAAATTCATAACTATATCCTTGAATCCCCTCCACAAAAAGGTATAAAATAAGCAAACAAACAAACATCGGGTCTATGCTACAAACACGTGTGAGACCTGAACGTAGAGGCGACGCAAACATTCAATCAAAATACAATTAACATTTATTGAAAGTCCGAAGATGTAACTAAGATGTTATTTAATTTATTCCGTGATTAAAACAGTAGATAATCTTTTGGAGCATGTTCTTGAACCTAACTTCCATTATAAAAATAGTTGTCTCTCCATCCCTAGAAAACTCCAGGATGCAAAGACATTTTACTTAATAAATACCAAACTAGTTAGTTTCGGACATGTTATCAATCTCATTCTGTACATTATTCTTGCGATAAAAATCAAGTGTCGGCAAAAGGCAGAATTGAAAACAACCTTGAATGAGTATTACATTGATAACCGGAGAATTCAAAACATAACATAAACCTTTAGTAAAGTATTGGTGTGTAAATAACCCAGTCGGTCTTTGTAAAGCTCTTTAAAGACACGATTAGGTGACAAATAACTTTATTTTTGAACTCTTGTTATGTAGATCAACTTGTGATTATAAACGGTTAGTAAAATTTATCTAAACTATATAAATTTAAGAATGCAGAAACCATTTTAATTTGACCATGGAGTAATTTGCAATAAGAGAATGTAAGCAATGACATGTCTTATCGATAAAGCGGGTTTTAATTATTCTGTCTGTCTGTCTGTCTGTCTCTGTCTCTGTCTCTGTCTCTCTCTGTCTCTGTCTCTGTCTCTCTCTCTCTCTCTCTCTCTCTCTCTCTCTCTCTCTCTCTCTCTCTCTCTCTCTCTCTCTCTCTCTCTCTCTCTCTCTCTCTCTCTCTCTCTCTCTCTCTCATTTCTTTTGCTCTGATATCTAATCAACGACTCATGTGATTCTGTCTTTACTCCTGCATCTAACAGAATTTGTTGATAAATCGGGACGGAAACTATCCCATATCATGGTGGAATGTGACGGAACTCCATCTCCATTCGCTGTTATATCACCCTGAACAGCTCGAATAAGATATATATCCCATACTCCATATGTTTAATAGACAGTTATTAACCGTTACTGAGGTTGATATGAAATTTTATGAACCATTAAACCCTATATTGACCGATGAGAAGCGGAGTGGGAGTGGGGGATCGTAAGAATACTGGTCATACGACTTTATAGCCATAAAAACAGTCTAATAATTTTAATGCAAGAATTACAACACAAGTTTTAAATTCAGCTTATTTCAACTGTGTACAGAAATTGTCATTTGAACAGTATAAAGATTCAATCTAATGAATTATCGCAAATCACATGGCATAGTTTTCGCTACTTAAAAAGAATCTTTCATTTCCCAGACCCGGGAAACTGTATTTCGTGATAACATTCATGGGCGTTTAATAATTGTTACTTATTTGCAGCAAATGTTATATCTGGGATTACATTGTCGATAAATATATAGCCATCTCTATTCTGTTATGTCACCCTGAACCGATCGAATAGGATGTTTGTAAATTTTATGCGTGTTCGTTTATGTACTCCTTCGCGTAATTTTTGTCCGTCCATCCTCTCTGCTGCTGTAATTAAACCATTATTATATCAGTAATGATTGGTGAAGCTCACTCAGCTAGACTGGCTCGAGAGCGATTAGAGGCAATTAAGAAATATCTACCTGTCCGTGATTCTGTCAGACAAAATTTTACAAGCGCATTAGGAGTCTCAGATGGAATTTGCAGAAGGTTCCGAACAATTATTTAAACCAATTACTGAACCAACAATGAAAATTGTTTCAGCAACTGAGGCAACACAAAAAGCTATTGAAACATTGCCTGCGGATATTGCTGGGCGTCTTCGAGCAACTCGACCACCACCCAGGCAACTTCCTCAACCACCACTTGAAATTCAACCACAACCTGAACCACCAAAAACCAAAACCAAAATAGTAGATAAATTCACACCTGAAGGTATTGCCGCCATCAAAGACCCAAATAAATTAATAAAGATTGCCGCGTATGGATATTATCAAAGAGAAAAATATATGAAACCTGAATATATTAATACGTTGAAATCTGGCGATTGGGTTAAAGATGTATATCGTATTGCTCATGATACTCCGCAGATCAGATCTGTGGAAGATGTTAATCGGTTTCATATTTTTAACCAGGTGGTGAAAGAGTATATTGAACAATTAAAAGAAACAAGAAATCAAAACGAAGAAGAAATGAAACAGCAACTTGAAAAATCAAAAGCAGAAAGGAAATTAAAATCAAGGAAGACAAAAAACAGTGGAAACAACAGGTGAGAAAGAATTGCATGATGCTCCGGGTGCCACTGGAAGTGGTATTGGTACTGGTACCAGGGGAAGTGGTCTTATTACTCCATGTCTCGGTAATGTCCATGCCGACCTGGACAGATTAGAAATTCTGATTGGCGGAAAACGAGCTGGTAATAATTCTCCAGAAATCATTACTGAAGCTTTTGCTATTTGTCAACGATTATTTACAGGCGGTATAATGGATATTATTGTTTACCGTGAACTTATTAATGAAATCGCCGATGATTATCACAGTGATTAAACAGTTAGATATAATTACTATAATAAGATGATCATACATGTTGCTCAACGTGGACCAACCATGATTAGGGTGATAAATTCTCGATTACCTACATATAAAGCATTCTACGGAGACGGACTCGGTGATGTTGTTCAGGGTTTAATTAGAAGGATAGCCCCAAACGCAATACCGGTTGCAAAGCAACTAGGAATGAAAGCTATTGACGTTGTTCGTGAAAAGAGTATTGGTGCTGTTGGTGATGTTGCCAGCAAAGCATTTTCAGCAATCAACGATAGACTAGAACGATTAATACGACGAAAATCTCAGCCAGTAAAATTACCCAGCACTGAAGTGATTCCTGCAAACGTTAGTAAAATAATAAAACAAGCCGCAAATCAAAAATTAGCGTCATTGGCTGGTGAAAAAGAAAAATATAACCGCTAGTCTGGTAGCAGGAAGTGGTTTTCCTGTTAAACGATAACAAATATAAGGATGTTTAAACGCATATCTGATCCCGCATTCGACATGGACGCACCAGTTCTCAAGGATGAATCGGTACGTGATTATCAGTATTATTCTTATGACGCACGTGTACCTGACGAGCGTGGAAGAATCGAATCACAAGTTCAGAATACAGGCAGATATTTCTTACCAGCTGAGGCAATTATTGAAGCCGAAGGCAGACTTTTAAAATTAGATAATACAGATTACGGAATTGGTGATCGAGTTGGTTTTGTCAATAATGGTATTATGGCGTTATTCAAAAGTGCCGCATATAACATGGATGGACGAGAGATTGAGATTTGTCATAACGACATCGACGTTGCCACAACAATACTTGGTCTTGCAAGATATAGCGACGATTACTCAAGATCAGCTGGTCCATCAATGATGTTTGTCAAAGATATAACTGATCATCCAGAAAACAGAAATGTAACATTAAATGCAGCTGGGAATACAGTTGTATCAATGAATGAAAATTTCAACTTGGGATTCGCATCACGCCAAGCAATGCTGGGCGACGATGAAAGATTTTCATGTGCGATTCCACTGTCACACATCTTTGGATTTTGTAGAAATGTTAGAAAGGTTATTTTTGGAGCCAAGCACACAATTGTACTCGTACGAAAAAATACCGACGACGATGCAATATGGCACGCTGAAGGAGCTAACGCAGGTGCAACTGCGGCACTTCATGCTAAAGTAATACTGACAATTTTCACTGTGGATGCCAACAATGACACCGTCGTTAATCGAAGAACAAAGGTTACTTTCTTTTATGGACAGCGGCGGTAAATCAACATTGTCATGGCTAACAATGACCACAGATTCTATCCAGAGTAACATTAATGGTTTATTCACATGGCAAATAGCATCACAGCAAGGTGTCTCTGCACCGCAACATATTTGTTGCACTTCAAGATGTTACGCGAGTAAACACACAAATAAAAAGTATTATGATATTTGACAAACTCGGCGTTACTGAGGTTTCTTTGAGAATAAATGGACATCAAGAACCAGCCGAGGATATTTTGTTAAATTTTGAACAAAAGAATGTTGCACGTGCGTATCATCGTTTGATGACGTTAATGGGACGTGATCAAAATGTTGATACTGGTTTACAAATATCTCAGCGGGATTTTACAACGCTGTATCCGATCTATTACTTTTCGCTGGAACACTTGGATTTATCTAGGCAATCTGTCGTTGATATACACTTTCGAGCTCGTGTTATGTGAGGACTTATTGCTAATTACAGAGCAATCGCCGTCATACTCAGCGATAAGACAATGTTACTTGAAGATGCTGGTGGTAGCATGAGAGTCATTGATGCGCCAGTAGAAATGTAATTAGATCGTGAATAAAATTATAAATGTCATATCATCATGTTAGTGTCCAATCTGACTCCTGGTCAGATTAAAAAACTGCAGTCGGCATCAGCAAAAAAGGTGGAGTAAAAATATCACTAGCTCGAGAACAAATCGCAGGTGGGCCGAATAAAATATCGCTGACAGAACACCAGCTCAAGTATTTCAATAAAGCTAAACAATCAAAGACCGGCATACGCGTAAATCTTTCTGCGGTTGCCATCAAAAACACTGCTAAGACAGGTGGTATATTTCCACTTCTTGCAGCTATTCCAGGAATAATAACCGCTGCAGCCCCAGCTGTTGCAAAATCAGCTGCATTGGGTGCAATTGGAAGAGCTGCTGGAATGGCATTAAAGATAGCAACAGGGAAAGGATTAAAAAAAAAGGAAGACGACGATCCCGAACAGGTCTAGGTCTGAGACTTCCAGGAACTCGATACGCGAAAGGATTGAGATTTCCAGGGACTCGTTGATTTTCCCGTTGTCCAATTTTGATTTACTCGATGCTGCTACGCGATTAAATATAAAATATTTCAGGGGTGTTTTTATGCGTGATCAATTACCGCACAAACCAAACAACGTTGAAACCGGAATAATCAACCTCGATAAAAACTCCGGCCGTGGTATTCATTGGGTTGCTTACGCGATTGATCCACGTGGAATTATTTATTTCGATTCGTACGGACTGGCACCACCAAAAGAATTTTTAAAGTATGTCACTGGTGATTCTATCACTGGCAACATTCCAATCTGGTATTTAACGCTACCAACACAAACATTAACGGATCCACCAATATGTGGCCGTGAAGCACTAGCAGTACTTTGATGCTGTATCAAGATCAGCGAAACCACCTCATAAAGCTGTACATGAATACACGAGTTCTGTTTATATAATCGCTGATCATATTATGGTAGATATTTATGGAAGATCAGCTAAAACCCAAACCCGAACAAAGTTAAGACCAGATGAAGATTTACTCAAGCGAGTAACAAGGCAGATCAATGATGAATTATCTGACCTGCTCAATCTTGCCAACGTTGATCCAAACGAATTCGTTATATTTCAAAACCGTGAAGGAAAATTGAAGACGAGTAATATTTCAATCAACGATATTATTATTCGTAGTCGATTATCGATAGAAGGTCTTATATGACAGAGAGGGCAAACTTGTTCCTAGTGGTATTACTGCAGTGTCGATCAATGATAGGTTGTCAACATTCGGTGATACCATGCACGACGCTCTCAACATGAACAATAATAAAATTATTAATGTAGGAGAACCAACAGATAATCTCGACGCTGCAATGAAGAAATATGTCGAGGATAAGGAAATTCCAGTGACAACTTCGTTACCTACAATCAACGATGGAATGATCACACTAAAAACTGATTTCACTAATCAAGTACAACTGTTTCTGACTTTTCGCAGAAACGTAAACAGAACCATTAATTAATTTTTTGAAGTCCACCAACCGTTGACATAAATCTCACAGATATAAATGCGAGAATCAACAAATATTGTCAGTGGAATTCCTAATATCATCAATAAAACAAATCTCGTTAAAATTCCACACAAACAAATTAACAATATCGTGTACACAGTATCATCAGAATCATCAACATGGACACCGCAAAATAACACTGTCAGACATACCGCGGAAGTCACTGGTGTGTATAGGCTGTCCATATTCAGCTCTGCAAAATTTAGAATTTTTACCACGTATCTATGGCGTCATTCAACCAATAATTTTTTCTGGAACTGTATCTGTAGTGTTCAATAAAGAAACAGAAGAAACGTCTATGTTGGAACCAACTGATAAAAAATTAACCACAGCGTCTTACTGGTGGTGTCTGGAATTTGTAGCTGAAACACCTCACTTAATTACTTAATATAGTATAATGATTGACATTCAACGATACAGATACAATCAAGTATGTGCGTGGCAAACTAAACCAAAAAATATCATCGACGATTACACAATAAAAGTGAAAAAATATCGAAGACGCGTGGTTGTCGTTGACATAGTTGTCTATTCAGTTTCTGCGCTCATTGCTGGAACCGATGTAATATTATCAACACTAACAGCGTCAGTGCCGATCTTTGTAACGATTATCGTTTCAACCGCAACAACTATCGCGGGTATTTTTAATATTATTGCAAACAAGATAGATACATGCACGAACACAAAATTACACGAGTATGTGGTAAAATTACATTCAACAACAACAGCATATTCCAAACTATCATCGTTGATTTGGTCGTCGTTCAACGATGGCAATATACCCGATGAAGAATTCGGCGCGATGGTAAAAATCTACAATGAAGTATTTGACGAAAGTATTGAAGAAATCAGGGATTTAGAATATGTATAGTAGAATAATGTTGTCAATGACAACGTCATTGGAATTACTACAACAGATCGTAACTAATACTGCTCCGGTAAGAACTACAATGATATCAGCGAGTTCAACTAATCCTAAATTCAGTATTAATTTTCCAACTGCAATTCCAGCAAAAGAAATTGCATTAGCGCAATTACGAGTTTATTATAGTTGGCCAAATATTAGATCAAAATCGTTTGGTGGACTACAACCAAATAATTCATTAGTATTTGCAAATAAAAACAACCCCGAAGGAACTCCAGATTGGCAAGTAGTCAGTATTTCAACGGGCAGTTATCAAACAGAACAGATCAATGAAGAATTCCAACGCCGAATTAAATCTTTCACAGGTAAAGAATCAAAGATTCCCATTACTGTTCACGAGCCAACGCTGTCATCGGCCGTTGAAATATTATCACCGGATTATGCTGTGGACAGATATCAAAGTTCGATTAGAACTTTATTAGGATGGCCTGAAGTTGAACCTGTTTATCAAGGACCAATAGAACCACGCCGCGATGAATTTCTGACAAGAGAACAAAGTTTCATTAAAACTCCAAATTATCGAAATAATCATCCGTGGTCCATTAATAGATTTTTTATTGATGGACGAGAAAAAATTCCTGATTTGAGAATTCCAGGAAGAGAAGCCACATCAAGTTTGGATTTACGCATTCTCGACACTACATTACCAGCAATGATAGATGAATCTAACCGGACATTTACTAATATTAAAACTTTAATCATTGATTTGATACAAAATTACAACGAGGACATAAAAATGAATATCATAGAATCAATCCAGCATCTGAATCAAATATTAATTGATTTCGAATATACTAAACATGTTGTAATCAAAAATTTATATAAATTTTTTACAGATCCAACAAGTATGAGATATGAGATTGAACAAACTGAAAATTTATATAAAAGACATAAAATCGGTGAATTAAAACAGTTATTGATCTTGTTAATGTATATTTTCCAAAGATCCTTGAATCATGGAAAAAATAGGCCCACCGCCGGTTATTCTCAAGTATAATAATAATCGTTATAATGACGGCCATCATGTCTCGCCGGGCATCGTTAATATCACATCAACGATCGCTGTCAGTCTAGTATGTGATGTCATCGACGCTAGTTATCAAGTTGATGCTGAAAAATCCAAACAAGCCCAGCAGGGATATATTCTGTATTCGTTTACGCCTCAAGTACCCCCATGCAATTTGATTGTATCAGAACCAATCAACGTTGTTTATCTAAAATGTCATAGTCCACTCTTATCGCGGATACATTTCAAACTTCACTGACCAACATGGACACTTGCTCGACCTTAGGTCAGAGGTGTTAAATATAAATCTGTATGTGCGTTCGTAGAGAGTGATCGCCGTAACATAGTTACGGAAAACATCAAGCAAAAACAAAATCTGACACATAAAATATTTTTTTTTACCCATGATTTTATGCTTGACTTGGTCAAGGGTCAGAAATGAATTATCCATCTTGTCTCAGTCTGTGACTATGTCACGACAACGTTACAGGTGACACTATTGGTTTCGTTGTCAACGTCACTACATTCCCTTTCACCATCGGTGCTATCACATTCGTCGTTATCTTTCACCAGTAACTCTTCTGCAACTTCATTCACGGACATAATATCTCTCAGCTGTTTTATTCGAGCGTGTACAAGTCTTTTTGTTTCGTATTCGTGAGATAATTCTGACCTAACCTTTTCGATGTACCGTGAAAGGGGAACAAATAATTTCACCTGTGTATTTGTAATTGCTGCTAGCGATTGTAACATCGACTGTTGGATTAACTTTATGAATCTATAATCGGAGGGCAGCGTATATCTATTCTCGGATTTCCGAAATTATAATGATTCAAAATCACGCATAATTTTTTCAGGATCAAGTTCATCAGATGTTTTTATACCGCTGTGTTGTAATTGCTTAATAGCAACAATAATAGCATTAATATTTTCATGATTCATTATATAATAAGTATTTGTTTACATAAAAATATATTTCTGAGTTAATATAAAAATATTTCTGATTTAATATAAATAAAAATATATTTCTGAATTAATATAAATAAAATATATTTCTGAATTGATATAATATAAATAAATAAAAATATATTTCTGAATAAATATAAAAATATATTTCTGAATAAATATAAAGATATTTTTGAATTAATATATTTCTGAATTAATATAAATATATTTCTGAATTAATATAAATATATTTCTGAATTAATATAAATATAAATAAATAAATAAATATATATTTCTGAATAAATATATTTCTGAATTAATATATTTCTGAATAAATATATTTCTGAATAAATATAAATATATGTTTCTGAATTAATATATTTCTGAATAAATATTTATAAATAAACATATTTTTGAATCAATATAATATAAATATTAATATAAATATGTATTTCTGAATTAGTATATTTCTGAATAAATATAAAGATATATTTCTGAGTTAATATAAAGATATATTTCTGATATATTTCTGAATTAATACATTTCTGAATTAATATAAATATATATTTCTGAATTAATATATTTTTGAATAAATATTTATAAATATAAAAATAGATTTCTGAATTAATATAAATATATATTTCTGAATTAATATATTTTTGAATAAATATTTATAAATATAAAAATAGATTTCTGAATTAATATAAATATTTCTGACTTAATATATTTCTGAATTAATATATTTCTGAATAAATATTTGTAAATATAAAAATATATTTCTGAATTAATATAAATATATATTTCTGAATTAATATATTTCTGAATAAATATAATATAAAATAAATATTAATATAAAGATAAATTTCTGAATTAATTTTTTTCTGAATTAATATAAATATATATTTCTGATATATTTCTGAATCTATATATTTCTGAATAAATATTTATAAATATAAAATATATTTCTGAATAAATATAATATAATATAAATAATATAAACATATTTCTGAATTAATATAATTAATATATTTCTGAATTAATACAAATATATATTTCTGAATAAATATAATATAATATAAATATTAATATAAAGATATATTTTTGAATTAATATATTTCTGAAATAATATATTTCTGAATTAATATATTTCTGAATTAATATAAATATATATTTCTGAATTAATATATTTCTGAATTAATATTTATAAATATAAAAATATATTTCTGAATAAATATTTATAAATATAAAAATATATTTCTGAATTAATAAAAATATATTTCTGATATATTTCTGAATTAATATAAATAAATAAAAATATATTTCATAATTAATAAAAATATATTTCTGATATAATAAATACAAAAATAAACAATAGCTTCGAATATGATGATCGTTCTACCATTCCACGGGGTCTTTTTATTGCCAGTAAAGCTTTTATCATAAGGTCCTATGACTCCTTTCATTGGTGCCTTTGTTATGGCACTTTTCATTTGGAAGGCCTTTTCTTATGGCCCACGGGCACTCTTCATGGGTAAGGTCTCTCTTATGACCCACAGGAACCTTACGAGGCTTTTTCATCTGGCGAACATTCTTTCTGAATATCCTTGTGTGGGGTACCCTTCATTGAGGTCACAAGGTCATGAGCTCACATCATCCTGTTGTTTATTTTAGGGAGTTTTAATTTTCATGTACACCCCCCCCCCCATCAAACCGCGGGCGAGGGCAAAACACTCACCACGTTGTTTGACGTGGCGAGAGGAGGTGTACACAGGGGAACTTCCCCAATTGTGTTAGAAAAATTGGCATCCCAGGGCCAAACCACCGACAGTGTCAGTCATGGGGTTCGAACTCAAGACCTCTAGACGCGCTAACCACTACACTATGAGCTTCAAAAATAATCATATAGTTACCTAGCCCCATGACATAGTCACGAACTCTGTCACTGCAGATTCTGTGATCAGTATTATACTATCCGATTCTGAATAAAATATAAAATAAATCGCGAAACTCTCAATTTTACACATTTTAGCCATTTCTGACCTGGTTGAAAATGTTGTATTATCAACCGTAACAGTGTTACGGACCAGAACTATCTGGCAATGATGCATGGATTGATATTATTCCAGTTCTATCTGCATGCTACAGTCTAAACAACAACAAAAAAATCGATAGTGACTATATTGCACACACGGCTTATATGAAATCGGAAAAATCTACTATAGCGCGGTTCGTTGTGATTTTATCCGTGATTTCATCACGGACGTTGTCAAGATGATTCAGATTTTTGTACTTGATCATATAAAAAAAGTAGATTCCTCAAACTTCAATGTTTGAGGGATTAGACACAATATTACAACTGTGTGGTCATGTACGCAATAACAAAAGGGAGACAACTGCTTGATTACTCTATCAGCGATGACGGAGTTATCTCGCTTCATTGTGTATACTGGAACGTGATCTTCTGCTTGAATTTTTTCTAAAATGCTGATTTATATATATTATTTGCGACACGTTGCACTGAATTCTGGTTAATACCAAAATATTTACCAGCTGCATTCATTGATGAGAAAATTATCTCTTCATCAGTCTCTGTATTTACAGATTTAACAGCCCTCTTTTCAATCATTTTACATCTCCCAGTATTTCCACATACAGTATTCTGACTCTGTATAATAATTCGTAAATTTCCTAAAGAATTATCTTTCGGGTCTGAATTAATGTGACCGATTATAAGTCCATCTTTGATCGGGCTATGAAAACATTGGAATATGAACCTATGAGATAAATATCTTTTTTTCCAACAGTAAATCTGAAATAACCATTATTATCAACAGTACCAACTGGTTTTTTAATCTGCAGTTTCTGATGACACCATCTCGAGACGCTTCATAATTTTTAATTATTGGATGTTTCACAAATTCATTTTGCTTCATTTATATAATAATAATATTTATCTAAATGATTATTTTGAATATCTGGCGAGATAGTCTTCGGCGGTTTTTATGGGAGATATCAGGGCGTTATATTTTTTGTCATAATATCGTTTCAGCTCTTTGTATCTTTTACCACCACACTGTACACGGAACTGAGGTTCTCCTCTGACCCCAACACCACATCGTAAACACGGTTTCGGTCCTAGACTCTCTTTGCGAAAACTTTGCATGTGATAACTACAGAATTCATTTACGCAGGATTTATTACAAGGAAGAGAAAATCCTATCATTAACCACTTGCATTTGTTATTTGCTTGTATCATTATACGTATAATTAAAGTTTAATGAAACATATATTTGTCTTAATTATAGCACGGAGGAATTTGAGAGATTATCCACAATTAAACCTTCCAGAGCGAGATTCGATCTTGACAAACTACCAAAATCTAAATTTAGTTTCTTGATGCAAGATCTAGCTTTGATAAATAGCGATATAACCGATCGTATCAGTGAAGTCAAGAAAGAATTTCGCAACGATGGTACGGCTCATACTTGGTCAACATTCAGAATCATGAATATTGCTGATACTAGAATGAATGACGAACGAGGAAGAAATATTATCAACTATCTTGATAATCAAAGATATTTTATTCTGGTAAAATTTATTGTGCAGACAGATGACAACATTTGGATTATCCGTGATAAACGTGACCCTGTACGGCTTCATACTGGAAATAATACTGTTACAGTAAATAAAAAATCCAAACTAGGAACATTGACTGGTATTGATAAACCGTATTATGAACGAGTTTATCCTGTAACTGCATTTGTTTATGCGATATATCCGCTGACTGATAAACCTAGCGTTAATAATATCAAACCAATGAAATTTTCCCGCTTAAATTGCGTAGCTGAGCGAGTTACAAAACACTTTACAAACGCAGTACGAGGAAACGGTTTAACTGATCTAAGACGTAAAAAAATAAATAATTGGGCAGAAACAATTAATGATACCGGAGCATCTATCAGCGACGTTGCTAAACTAGATAAAGAATTAAGATTTCCGATCACGGTGAAGACATTAACAGGAGAGATTTTATACAAACCAAAATATACAAAAAATTGAACCCCTATAACGATCATTGATCATAACGCACACGCATGGACGTCCGCGGTAACAATATTTCCACGGAATAGAGTAGTTAAATTTTACAGCGGTTATATATTTGACGCTATCAATGATATTAGTAAGAGTGACCCTGTGTCTGTGTGGTTATTTCAGAGTTCAGAGTCCGGTGAAATTTATCGTGCAGAATCACTCCACGAAGAAATGAAAAATACTGCTCGGAAATATATACCCAGTGATTTTATCCGCGTTGTCAACGTCAACGACGATGCTGTCAGGATCGAATAATTACTAAGTAATTGTTTTACCGTTCCATCAGTTGCTGCACAGGCTGCTCTGGAGAAAAATTCATGGAAACCGACACGATTAGAATGTCTTGAAGATATCCAGCGCAGTTGTATTGAATACGGACACGGCGGATTGTGGAATACCAAATACGATCATAACAACGTTATATCGGTTGATATGGTAGTGTGTTATCCTGGAAGTTTTCTTGGATACGGAGAATGTTATGAATACTTTAAAAGATTTGGACATCCCACACACGAGATGACCTGAGTTGCGATAAACGGACTCTTACCAAATATTCACTTAACTGGATTTGCTTGTATAGAGTCATTTGAGTTTGCGGAAAATCTGCATCCGATTATTTATGTTTGGTTTGGAAGACATTTCTCAGAAAAATATTGGGCTCCAATAGTACTATTACGATATATGCTTGATACTGGAATTTTAGTATCGTTGAACGTAAACGAAGCCATTATATCGTATCGTCCGCAGAAACAAGTTTGGTTACCACAGCAAAAGAAATATTCCCCAGATGAAAATCCTGATAAGATTGATTATGAAAATAAAATTGAAAAAGATCTTGGTAGGAAAATAATTGGTAAATTTACTCAAGGAGGATCATATGACCATAAACTAATGTGTACAAGATTAATTATGGACGATGCTGAACTCGATTTTATAATTGCTGATACAACGGAAAAAAATACATTTGTAAGTCGGAGTAATGCTTATTTATCAGACGGGTCTAAATTAGGTACCATAGTGAGTTATATTGCTGGTGAGTCACCGCAATTCACTCATTTAAGATCTTCCATGCTCGCTTACGTTTCCATAAATTTGATGTCAATGATAAACAGATTCCCTCGTTACGCTGTTAGAATTGCCACGGTTTCATTTTTAATAAATAAATCGTATACAGATTTGCTAAAACCGCTACTCGGCAATGACGAATGGGGATCATGGAGAATCAAACAGGAAAATATACTTGATTATTCCGAATCTGCAGACGTTTGTCTCAATGTTCCTGAAGGTTCTGGAAAAACAACACGTGCCATTGAATTATTTCGTCGAAGTTTGAAGAACTCCGTTGATGTGATTGTGCTGACACCTACACACAGATTAGCCAGAGAAATAAATGAACGAGGAGTAAAATTTCAAACTTATCATGGTTTCTTCAGAGGGTGCGGGGATGCGTGGACACCTGAGCGAATGGGTGAAAAATATATACCCCGGATTATCATCTGGGATGAAATTTGAACGGTATCGTTAGAAACATTAAAAATATTTCTTGATTGGTTACTGACAAAAAATACTGCTGTGATAATGTGCGGCGATCATGGTCAACCGCAACCTTTTGTTGGGCAGTCTCAGCACGAGTGGTTAAAAACGTTTGTGGATTATTATGAGGAGATAACCGATGATCATAGAGCTATTGATGAACCCCTGAAAGAATTTAAAAGATTAATCAGACTACAGCCACATAGAATATAATGTGATATAATGCGTGAAATAATTCCGGAAACTCCTGTGAACGATTTTTGGAATTTGTGGATACCAAATGATTTAATAGTTGCAAGTAGGAAGATAGTTCGTGATGTGCAAGAGAAATTATTTTTGTTACATAAAGAAAAATTTTCAAATCTACCTGTACCATTGTGTTATCGCCCAGCAGATACTCGACGAGAGAATATTGAAGTTGAAATACCAGGAACAAATGAAAAACAAAATCTTGTATTAAATGATATTGTTTTGGTTGATGTTGATGTTGTTGAGAGCGCGTTGATCATGGATAAAACGCCGTGGAAATTAGGATATGCTATAACGATTCATTCGTCACAAGGACTAACTATTATTGATACAAATATCTGGATTGTCGATGATAGAATCGAATGGTCAGATTTAGTTTATCTCGAAGTGTCTCGAGTCAGAAGAATATCTCAACTCCACAAGGTTATTGTGAATTTTACAGAAAAAAATAATCAAACTGCTAGCACAAAAATAAAAAAAAGAAACGAAAGAATGTGAGTTAAAAAGGTGCACAGAAACCTGTTGCAATTGGCGAAAAAGTTTTATTTGCCGTTATAAGCTAATAAAACTGCATATGCCAATCCTTTGGAGAGGTAATGATGTTTCTTAGTAATTTTGATTATAGGATGTTCATTGAAAAATCTGGGTTGAAAACGATATTTAAATAAGAAATTGTTTCAATTTCCTGGAAATGTAGTCCGATCATGATTTATATATATATATATATATATATATATATATATATATATATATATATATATATATATATATATATATATATATATATATATATAGAGATATATATATATATATATATATATATATATATATATATATATATATATACATA
>JAECUM010018271.1:0-25956 GCA_016617855.1 Megalonaias nervosa
TGTGTTGTCCAAAATGCAAGTTTCTTCATTTTGTCATTTTCTCCGACATATTTATGAAACACTATAAATTAAGACATATCGTATACTTACATTTTGATTTCTTCAAGATCAGGATTGGTGTCGCAGGTCGTTTGCCGCATCAGCCCCTTCTGGAATGATGAGTGTTGATTGGACCACACGAGTGTCGTCGAGTGGAAATTGTTTCTCAAGAGCTTTGACTGTATTGTCAAGATCTTTGTATTCTTGTGATCCCTCTGTGACGTATGCTGATCTAGGCTTCCTCTGATTCTTATTTCGATATTGTTAACTCTTTTACAGACTGGTTGAATTTTACCATGCTCGAATTAAGTGTACGCCTCCTTGATCATCCAACTGTGATCTCTGAAAACTCATTAAAATGGTATTCTTATATCATCGTTAGCCTTACCACCTCTTTGCGCCACAGATCGATCGGTTCACTGGCAGTAGTATACATCTTTAATTTAGTGCGAGCATATCTCTTCTTCTCTATTCTTGTCGGCACTTTTTATATTCTACAAACATTAATTGTCTTCGTCAGATTGTTGTGAAGAATCCTGATTCATCTGATTATTGGGCATATCGTACACCTCAGGAATGGAAGAGAAGAGTTCAGTAATTAATTAATACCTCCTGGATGTTAGTCTCATCAAATCAATGTATACACACCAAGAATAAACTTTCTACCTTTAATCACACACACACACACACACATATATATATATATATATATATATATATATATATATATATATATATATATATATATATATATATATATATATATATAATAATAATAATAATAATAAATGCCTGTGTTTCGGTTGAAGATTTTGACATTTCCCGCCATTTTTGATAATTTTAGCGAATGAAGTTCTGGACCAAGTATTCACAGGACTTTGTCATTTTGCAAGAAATATATGTTTTCGCGGCTGTGTTGTCCAAAATGCAAGTTTCTTCATTTTGTCATTTTCTCCGACATATTTATGAAACACTATAAATTAAGACATATCGTATGTGATTTCTTCAAGATCAGGATTGGTGTCGCAGGTCGTTTACCGCATCAGCCCCTTTTGGAATGATGAGTGTTGATTGGACCACACGAGTGTCGTCGAGTGGAAATTGTTTCTCAAGAGCTTTGACTGTATTGTCAAGATCTTTGTATTCTTGTGATCCCTCTGTGACGTATGCTGATTTAGGCTTCCTCTGATTTTTATTTCGATAATATTACTACTTTTACAGGTTGGTTGAATTTATGTGTGCCTGGATTAAGTATTTGCCTCTTTGATCCTCCAAGACTGGTCTCTGAATCCACTTTGAATTGTTCTATATGATAGTTAGCCTAAAGACCTCTTTCCGCCAAAGAGCGACCGTTCAACTGGTACTAGAATGCATCTTTTGCACGGATCGAACATATGTTCTTCTCTATTCTGGTCGGCACAATTTATATCGATAAAGAATTGACACTTTTCGTCAAAGTACCTCTGAAACTTGGTCTTAAAATGAAAAATTCGGTTTGAATAATAACTCTACTGGTTTCGTCCGCACTTAAATCTGTTAGAAAGTCCATTGGAATGCTCTTCACTAATTCTAACCGACTTAGTTAAGAAGAGATTAGTCGGCTTTTATAAAGCAGTACTTGCGGATGGGTTACTACCTCGGGGGCATTCGTTGACGTGTTATAGAGATTGTTCATTGGCGGGTGGATCGTATGACGTATGAACTGTATCGTACGACGGACGATATCCCGTGTCGTATGATTCGACATCTGTAACGCCTTTTGGGAGAGTTCTCACAAAATCCTAGATTTAATCTTGAATATACATAAGCACGTTTGTGTTATACACCGAGATTTTGAGCCGAATTTTACTATTTGTTGTTTTTCTGTTTCGAATCTTTGTTTTATAAAAGGGTGTCAGTACAGAAGGATCGTTTTTTTTTTTTTTTGTTTTTTTTAACGTTCCTCCACCCGGAAAAATAACATTTAAAATGACATAATTTTGAACGTCTAATGAAAATCTTTGAGAGTAGAAGTTGGTAAGTATTGGGGTATGAACTTTAGAAATATCAATTGTATAGTTTTAACTTAATTCAGTTTGTTTTTCTATAAGATTAGTATGCAACTGTTTCCTTTCCAAACTCTGATTTTTGTGAAGTAAATTACATGTAATATTGTTTATGTGCATGCGATAAAAAAGACATCCATAGGGAATCGCCATTAAAAAAAAATGCCTAAAATCAATCTCCGAGGAAGAAAAGTAGTTTTCAAGTATTAAGATTTTAGTTTTTCACGTGAATCACGCAAACTGTCAGTGACTGAACTTACACATCCTGTTGCTACTTGCTAGTCTGGGTCACTCGTACAGTATGATCACTCGAATATCAAAGGTGCTCTCCAACACAAAAGGTACATCTTATGAGATAATACGATTCATAAGATGCGATTTTAACTCTCATCACACTCATAATCATATCTGAAAACGACAGAAATTGGGCACTGGTCACTTCGTTTGCACAACCTAAAGTAAATGACAAGCAAAATGAATGAAACGTGTGTCGCCGAAATGGATTGCAAGATAAAAAATATCACGTTTAAGTTCTTAAATAAACGAAATAAAAAAAAAAATTAGAAAAAGAACCCAATGTCCTACAAGAAACTTAGCAATCAGGAAAATAAAAACTATCTCACTCAAAACAGAGCACCTGTCGAAACCTATGGACAACCGACCAATTTTATCGCTGGCAATCTCCTTGACATCACCTCATTGACAGTTTGAGAAATGTTAGGCCTAATATCAGATATCATCTCGGACTGCCACTGTATATCACATACAAATTCAAATAGTCAACAATTCAAGATTTGGTAATCATTTGTCATCACATGTTCTGTATGCACAAAGTAACACTAACTGGCACTGAGTAATAATGAATATAAGGTACATTCATTTTAAATGAGCTAATATGATTTCCCTCATACTTTCAATTTAATTGCTTTGAAGATGGACAAAGACTATTTGATAACCAATACATAACGTCTAGTTTGAAGACCGATGCAGCCATTGATGACAAATTATCTTCTTCTAATGCCGATAAATATAATTTTTCTTCAAATGAGTGATATAATTATTGTGAGCTCAGCGCGAGCGTTGCTTTGGAAGTTCTTTTATGACCATGATAACTTCATAATGTGTCCACACACTCCATCGAAAAATTTCAAACTATTTGCAAATACATGATACTGGACATAAATAGAAACGAATTAAATGTGGGACTCCAAGAATTTTGGAATTAATTTTTTTTAAATGCCTTTGTTTGGTTAAAACACCTTTATCTTGGCATGCTATCCGCAATCGTCTCCACGCAATTTAACAACCTTGGTAATGACCACAAGAGATTCAACACAATGTCATCATCATCAGCAAATGCAATAGAACTATCAATACCATTAGTAGTAGGGACAGTGGTCGTAGCTGCAGTAGCAGTGTTAGTAATGATAGTTTTGCAATCGAAAGTAGTCGTTGTAATAGAGTTTACTTCAGAAATTTGCAAGAGTAGTAAATGTAGAAATTCAACAATCTATGGTCGTATACATAGCAATATACTTTCGTATCCACGGACACAGATCATGTCAATCGAGACTGAATCAGGCCATTATAGCAAACAACTTGTACATTCTAAAACTTATTCTGAATAATTTTCGTGTTGAAATCTTCTGATAACGCAAAGAGAAAGATCTCTTTAAAATAACAATACATTATAGAGTCCTACAGTGGTCCAAAAGCTAAACCCTAAACCCGGAAGTCTAACAACACAATTGCGGTCATCACTATTAAGACAACGAATGAAAATTGCATTCACGTTTAGGGATAAAGATCTATCACAGATCTAAATAGCTCTTCAATACAGTAACCTATGTAGTGAACCCGGAAAACTAACATCACGATTTTGTTCAACATCATTATTAAAACAGTGAATGAAAACTGAAAGAAAACAAGTTTCGAGATGGAGATCTATCATGGATCACTAAAGAGCTATTCAAATCAGGAGTCCAGGCGTAAATAGATGGTATGCTTCGTTATAAGGAAGGGCTGATAATTCAACAAACGAACAGAGTGGAAGAGAATAGATCTAAATCTCGATCGGGCCCCTCTCGTGTTGTACGTGAAGTGAGAGTCAGGCCAGTCCCCACCAAAAGTAAAATCTAATTTTCCTGAAAGAATCGTTGAGCTCACCGATAATATGTTACGTTTTTATTTCGAAGTTCTTGAAAGTCGCTGGTAAATTATTAATTGTCATCTAAATGCAGGGGCCCATCTGAAGGGGGTCAAAAGCTGTTCATCTCAATGATGGGCTCCATCTATAGGATCCCAGTAGCATGAAGATCAACTCCTTAATTGTGTCAAAAGCAATGAATTTTGCGTTTACAAAGCGAAGCAATGGACATACTAATGGGAAACAATGCTGGTTTTGATCTACTATTTCAGCGGTTATCTTTAATCAGCGCTCATCTGTATAACATGAACGATAACTAGCTGTATCTTGCTCATGCAGAAATAGCAATGTGTTGCCCGTGAAATATATTGTGCAGCAAATATGCAATTGTTAGACAATATGGCTAAGCTAGGAGAATAGCGACTTATAAAACTCCCTTTTAAATTTTGTTTTTAATCCAGCGGGAAATCCATTTAGTTCAAAGAGTTGGTAGCTACTTATTCTATTGATATTGGGTGTTTTATGTAACAATGGTTCAAACACAATACTATCATAAGACACAATTACGAATTTGTAGGTTTTGTTTTTACTAAATGTGTTATGTATATATAATTTAATTATTTGTTTATTTGTGTTGAATTTTTTTTTTTTTTTTTATTTCTATTACATGTTATTGTAATGTAATTTTATTTACTGGATTTGAAATTGTCCACAGAATTAATTCAGTGCTGTTTGACATGACTTTAATTTTGATATACAACTAATAATGAAACACAGTATCTAGTTGCTGACCTTGATTCAGAACTAGTAGAGTTCTGGTAAACAACTTTTTAAATTTTTTTTTTATTCTTTGTAAGAGTAAGATTCATTCAGTGGAATCAAGGCCATACCTGGAGTATATCATAATTATTATGTAACAAACTTCTATTTCTTCTGGAAAGATGAACTCTTGACCCCCATCCGGGCATCTGTTTTGCGTTTTAGTTAGTCTTATAACTCATGTTATCATAAGAATTTGCCAGTCGGGCTTTAAAACATATGTTGTGACCAGTTTGAGTTGAATTTTTATTTTATTCAATTTAAAGTGATTATTTTCCCTGGAAATGCAGATGCTCATACAAAATTTTTGGACAAAGACATGCATTGAAATTATTCGGAATTCAAAACTGGAATATTATTTTCTGTGATTCAACAAGGAACTGTTGACACATCAGTACAACGCTGACTATTGCATACGTCATCGCCCTCCATTTTGAATTTCATCGGGATTTGAACTGTGATTCATTTAGGACTTTTTAATAACAGGGCTTCTATTTTTAATTCTTAGATTAATTTTGAATTTGATTCGTAAACCGTAAGTCCTTTTTCTCATTTTTACCTTGGTTTTCTAGAGAAATAAATTATTTGTTAAATTTTGCAAAGCTTGTTGTCTTCACTTTTTTCCTGTTACTTTTTTGTAAGAGCCTAGACGCGTAACAAAATGATAAAAGTAAAAAATCAGTGCCTCACCAACTTCATTTCTATTTCAACTTCGATTCCGATTATAGATCACTTGATGCATTATTGAGAGATCACTTGATAAATTAATGATAGATTGCTTGTTCCCTAATCAACTAAAGGATCATTAGGTCAGTTAAACATTAGAACTAGAAATATTTTATACATATTTTTCCCTGCCATTACTCGAGCTAATATTCTAAAGAAACATCTTTAAGATATAAACAGATTATCCTGATTCAGCAATATAGTTATCGATCTCGTAATGCACACTATAAAGCCCATTTTATTATCCGCAGGCGACAATAGTCAGTGGAATAATTCATTTGTACAATTTTGTATCAGAGTAAAATTCTCACCATTTTATTTCATTTACTAAGCTAAAAATAGCGGGTAAATAAATCACCAATATGAACTAAATCTAGAGGAAATTAACTATCCTCAAACACATCGCAAGGAAACTCGTTTGATGTCAACCTTATAGAATTTAATACGTAAGACTGCCTTATAGACGGAATGGTATATGCTGACGCCGTAAAGATTTATTTAGTATAAAATAATTTTGTTAAAACTGTTAACCAGAGAAAGAGAGTGATACAGAGAATAACTAGGTCTCATACATAATGAACGGATTTAGAGGCGTATGGCACTTTACAGCCATTCAAAACATGACCCTGTCCTTGTATTTATGATCTTCATCCATCATCGTCATCAGTCCCGTAGTCTGGTAGACCGTTGGGGCACCACACAAGACCGAACAATCAGCTTCCTCCATTCCTCTCGATTTTCCGTCTTTCTCATTGAGTCGCTCAATGTCAAGCCTGTCCACTCTCGAATGTTGTCTTCCCACCTCTTTTTCTGCCTGTCTCTCTTTCTTCTTCCTTGTACAGTGCCTTGCAGGATTGTTTTGGCAAGTCCTGATGATCGTGAGACACTGCAGTGTACGTTTTTTCACTGTGCTCAGGAGGTCTTCGTGAGGCCCAATGGCTTGTCTGATCCTTTGCCGTATTTCTTCATTGGTGACATGGTCTTTGTATGAGACGCCGAGGATCTTGCGGAAACATCTCATCTCTGTGGCTTGTATCCTTTTCTCTAAGTCAGCTGTTATGATCCATAATTCACAGGTGTAGAGAAATATGGAGATAACCAGTGAGTGTATCAGTCTGACCTTTGAACTGAATGCGATGTTCTTGTCGTTCCAGATGGGCTTCAGTTTTGTCAGCGCTGCTATTGTCTGCGCAATCCTGGAGAATACTTCAGGCTTTGATCCTTCATCTATTACAATTCCCCCCAAATACTTAAAGCTGTGGACTGTTTCTAGCTTCGTACCTTGGACCCTGATGTCAGTACTGATACCCTTGGTGTTGTTGGTCTTCAGTTTGGTCTTCTCTGCACAGATTTCCATGCCGTAGGCTGCGGAGGATTTGTCGAGGCTCTCTGCTAGTCCATCAATGTCGTCAGCAAAACGTAAGTTGGTGACTGTTCTGCCTCCGATGCTGACTGTCCCTTAATGCTTTGCAAGCGCATCAGCCATGATTCTCTCCAGAAAGATGTTGAATAGTGTGGGAGAGAGCAGACAGCCTTGTCTGACTCCGACTGTCGTTCTGAACTAGTCCCCTATGCTGCCGTTGAAGTATAATGCACTGGTGGCCTTGTCATACAGGTGCTCTATTATTGTGATGAGGTTGGCATTGATGTTGTACAGTCCCATGGTCGCCCACAAGGCTGCATGCCATACCCTCTCAAATGCCTTCTTGAAATCCACGAAGACGTGGTACAGATCTTGCTGGTGTTGGAGATATTTATGATCTTCAGCTTCTAGCAAAGCCTGTAATCGTAAGCTACCAATTTTCCTTCAAAGGAGGAGAAGGTATTAGCACTTTAATGGCTTCGTCTTAGCATAAATATTTCTCAGGTGGCCCCGAGTAAATTGGTTCTGTCTCCAATTGATTTTGCTGTCATACTGACATGCATTATTAAATCGACATGCCTTCTCTAAAACCACTCACAACTGGAAAATATTTTGATGAATTTTAATCTCTTTGCCTCAAGCGATATTGTTCCATCGGTCATTCATTTTGTCTTGCCTGTGACAAATACCTAGTTAGGACATCTCAAATGATAACTATTGAGGATTGCTTTTAAGGGTAAATAGGTTTTTAGGGTAAGTATACCATCCAGAGTTATATCCAGGATGGAAGATAATTTTAATGAAAAAAGGAACGTATTAGTACAAATTATTGATTACAACTATGATATAGACTTTGTAATTACCCGCGTCGCCTTTTCCCATGCATAAGCTTTTCTCACAGGTGAGCCAGGGACTTAAAATTTCTCTAGGGACATGTATATACAGGGATTAAGGTAAAGATCATATGGGTGAATAACAGTAACTGGGAGTGAATGTACTTGTGTACCGATTATCATCACAAAAGGGATACGTAACAATCCACTGTGTTTTGTCTAAAGCTCTCAGGTCAATCTCTGAGTGAAAGGAGTCAGTTTACTACGGTAGGAACTGTTTTACTTCATGTTTCCATAAATAGGTGGAGTGGAAATGCTATATAGAGGCTATCTGCGTCATTTTGTTTCTCTTGTGGAACATTATAGAGCAGAAATTTTCCGTGCTCAGTATAATTATATGATTGAATGAAAAAAAAAATCTTGTTCATCCACTAGCCTTAATCCGTTTTGTAATTACACCAAATGAAGAGTAGTTTATTGACTTGAAACTTTCTATGCTTAATTTCACATGCTCATTTTGTAAGTCATTTAATGTAAAATAATATTTATACAAACAGCAATAAAAAATGAAATAATAATACATTTATGGGTCATTTATACTTTATATTTACCAAAGGTTTTATGAAATAGAAATACGTTCATATTTGCAGGGAATAAACTTTACTGACATTACTAATCATGCAATTGTTTTCCGTAAATAAGTTACAGAAAAATAAAACTACTGGGCTGTATTCAAATATGTATGAAATGGAAATTCCATCTTGGACGGAATAAACCTCATGAATATCCAGGAATGTGCATATAATAATTAGCTTTATTCCGTATAAGAACCTTTTATTAATGGCAATAATGTCCATGGAATTTTGAAGAAAATCTAACGATTATGTACGAATGTGATTACAATAATGAGGTTTACTCTGTACAAAGAAGGAATAATTTATACCTGTATTTTGATGTTAATAAAACTACTGCGAATCATTGCCATCATTTCCACATCTATATTACGGGGTAATAAATAGGTAATTATAGAGTAACGGTCTCACAATTATGACGTTTGTTATGTTAAAGAAAAACTACTTTTATTCGTTACACACATTTGGAGGTACGTTTATTTGATTGCATTAGATATGCATAATATCTAACTTTTTTGCTTATATCCAGTACGGATTTCAAAGTACGAGATTCGAACCAAGCGTTTATGTGATAGAGATCATAATCGGATTAATTATTCCCCGCGGGAGAAATTTAGCGATATTGCCATTTTCTGTATCTTATTGGACATAGTTCACAGTTTGTTGTAAAAATATTTTGGCTTATGCATAATATATTAGAACGACAGCCGAAAGTCATACTTCTCCTTGCCAATTAGTTTTATTTCTTGATCCTTGTAAGAAAAAAGGTCGTTATCTCCAGTCTATTCATTAGGGTGCACTAATGATTTGCGTATTCCCACTGGTACACCCTGTGTCTCTTAAAACACAAGATCTGAGTCCCTACTCTACCCTTGGTAATGGGGAGTGATTCTAAACTATTATGTTTCTTACAATCACGAGTAGATAATGGCCACAATCTAATGATGCTTTCTTTTCCGTTTTAATTAGCTCATACACAGGGCATCCATCACATGGACCAATCCCAATTCCAGCATTAGCGATTGCCATTTTCTTAGAGTCCCTAGCAAAACGTCCTGGCCGATTACACTTCCGGCATGTATTCGAGCTTGAATTATGTTAATTCGCCTGTTTTGTTGGACTGGAAGGTGCTATATATCTCAGTGTGTTTGGGTGCATTTGAGCTACCGGATAAGGATAACCCCTTCCACATCTGTGTCCAAAAATTTTTGTTCCTAAAATTAGACTCGTGTTGGACAGCAAAAACGAAGTGAATACACTTGGTTTTGAATCATTGGCCTGGGGTTCTTTATGGTGGACCTCATTGTATTTGCAGGCAGCTACTATTATGTATTGAAAGTTACTTAACTGTTTTTGCCGTAAATAAGTAGCCAAGTCAAAATGGAATACTTGTAAAAATTGCTCGCCCAAAATCAAGTCAGTCAAACCTACAAGAGAACGCTCGATTCCACAGTTCAGTCCATCTTTCCAAATAATGGCTTGTGCGCGTGACTAAATCTAGAAAGATAACTTCGGGACGCGCCCAAAAAAAATTTTGACTGAAACCTTCGTCTGAGCAGCGAAAACGTTGCAGCAACCCTACTTTTAAAGCATCACACTTAATGTAGGTTTTAAGGGCCAAATTACGATCGGAGATAAGTGCCCTACCGGTCAGCAAGGTGGCGAGAAATGTAATTCAGTTATCACGGGGTCATGTACCATATATTGCATGTTCAAAACGATACAAACATGCATCTATGTGATTCTTTTCTAAATATAACATTTTTGGTTTAATATCTGAAACCTTTCATTGCCTGTAGAATCCGGAACGCTCTTGGGACTGAACTTGGGCTAATTTTAATTGAATACTTAACAGTTTCCTTATCTTTCTCTATCCGCCCAATCTGTGCCTCTTTTTTCGTTAGTTGTGCCTTTTTTCGTTCAATTCTATCTCCTTATCTCGCCCCGTCTCAATTATACTTGTCTCCGTAATTCTATTTGTCTCTCTTCCTTACGTAATAATCTCTCCTCTGCTTCCTCTTGTGCTTCGAGCAACAATAATTTCTCTTTCTCTGCTCTAAGTAATTTCGAAGTTCTGTCCTCTCCAAACGTAAATGACTTTTCTTCATCTCTAACAGCGTTTCCATCTTACTTAACAAAAATATAACTTAATATATGCAAATGGTAAGGTTACAAAAAAAGGCAAACCAAAATCAAATTAGTAGACTTAAATAAACTCGACGATATGAAATAGACGAACTTTCTGGGTAAACTTGACGATACAAGACAAATTTTAGGGACAAACTTGACAAAACAAGACAAAATGTTGCCTATCAACAGGCTACCCTTCACCTTAACAATAACAAGGCTGGGTACCCGTGGGGGTGCTTAACCCTCTGCTCACTGTAACGCTGAAAAGGACAACATTAATGAGTGACTAACCCACCTGTCTTGTATTGGTGGTCCTGCCGGGTTCGCCAAATTTCACCAACTCCTACACTTTGCCGAATACTTAAGATAGGGGAGGGTAAATATTTGGGACAGGTGATATTCACTCAAGAGATGAAGACAAACAAAGAAAATACACCAGTATTATTACATTTGCTGACATATAACACTAATAATGCACACACACTCACACATCCCAACTAACATTACATTTTCGTGATGATAAATGAAATAAAATAAATAAAAACTGATTCAAGTCCTGCTATTCTTAATGGTACAGTTCTATCGTTACACTGCATTGGGAACTAATCCAAGTCCATTTTTTTTCCACTGGTATCCTGGTCCGAATATCCTTCCTCAGTTGGGCTCCATGAATTCGCACAGTTTTCCGTCCGTAAGTCACCAATATATATAACACTGAAAGTGGCCACAACTGAACACTACTCGCTATTCCAATCCTTTACTTGCCTACTGATATTTCCAATTTTTCCCTTCTACCAGCCAATAAACGGTCCGTGCAGTCCTATGGAGTCGTGCACTCCCACCCTTCTGTCTCTCTGACTCACTGCTGTATAATCTCATAACACTAAGTGCGTATGATTATTTGCTTTCCATGAAGCACAGCTATCTTGACTTATTCTGTTCCCTACACAACTACTAAGTACAATTTAACTGTTAAAACGTCATAACATGAAACGTTTAACAGCCGCATTGTATTTATGAAGGCACTTAATACCATTCAAACTAACAGCTTCACAATTTTTCCTTGTCATGGTACATCAGGAGCGCCTCCCAGGAGTTATCATTTATCAAACCTCGCCTCCCTCTGATCTCCTAACGAATCCTCAAACAAGCCTTTATAGTGGTAAACGAGCCTTTCTGGCGATGCTGTGTACATCACATAAAACTATATTATATCATATGATACTATACTATCATCTACTCTAATGTACATTTTTAATACTTCATTTTACCGCATTACCACCATCACATATACCATTTATGTATCGAATGTCTTGATCTTGATTACAACACTATTTCAGTTATTGCAGTGCCTCGCGCACGCCATATTCCATATGCATCTGTATATCGTCTGTATATCACACTATCTGACTTTAGTATATACCTTCATTTTCTCTCGATTTTATATTACCTTTGTCTCCTGCCATGTTCATATGCTTTTGTCACACTATACTCCACACTGTATGGTTTGAGTATTTCGCAAAGATTGTGTGTTTGATATTACATATAACTGTACGTTAGAACAGTTTATCTTACATCTAATAAACCAATAGTTTATTTTTTTCTAGGTTTTTTTTTCTTCTCACAAATAGTGTAAATGTGGTTGTTATTCTGCTGATAATTACACATTTTATTGCAAATTTCAATTTACGGTGCTGCGTGCACACATAATTTGTGAAACATATCGATACCTTGTATATTTTATTGTCTGCACACACCTTACATTGTGATACATATATACATATATGTATATGCATATTTTATTGAATAAAAATCTGTGGAAAAAAAAAGCTCAATGAGTATAACCTATGTTCACTCTTGACAACATGTTTCGCCCAAACTATTCATTTCACGGGTTTGTGTGGCATATTGCATACCATGTTTTAAAAGAGTTTTGTCACACTCGAAAGTTTATGCTCATTTTTTGCAGTCTTTTCTGTATGATATCTGATATTTCCCGATCCTTTGACGCATAGTTGTAGATACATATATTTCTCATCCATGCGACAGAGATGTCTACCTATTTTGCTAACCTTACTTTCCCTATCTCAGTCTGGTTATGTCAGACCAGTCGTCTCAGTCATGGTGTCCATGCGCACGGCACTACTTTATCAAGGGACGCAACCCTTGTTGTCTTCTGCTTGGCATGATGGAGTTGTTTTCCGATCAAACAAACGCCGACGCTGAAAAATTTAAAAAATAGTTTTTGTAGGAGAGAAAAAAAAATACTTTGGGGTACGGGGAGAAAGTGAAAAACACAGAAACATAAAGTGGATAAACATATCATTAAAGTAAATTGCAAACTTAAACTATAATATTTACAGTTTAACGAGAGACAGACAAAGATGAGGATAGGGAGGATATAAGAAATGAAAAACCAAGGATGTACGCTAACCCTCTGTTTCTAGATGTCCTGTATCTATTTAGAAATGTTTTATGAACAAATGTCCAAGTGGTTTTTGTAACCCTGACCATCCATTTTACCTTGCCCCTGTAACTCACGTGCATGCACATGGGCCCAAGGAGCAATGCATTTTACGGGCACCAGTTTGTGCAAGAAATCTTAACTCACTAATGGAAAAAATGACTATGAAAGCAAACATGCCAGACTTTGGCTTCTAAGCGCATTACAAACTCGAGCGTGAGATAACGTCTGTGTCAGAAACTAATATAAGACAATGTCCCAGACACACAGGCTATATACAATGCGTTCCAGACACACAGGCTATATACAATGCGTCCCAGACACACAGGCTATAAACATCACTGGCCACAAACATTCTAACTATCTCAACAATTACAGAAAACTTAACAGCCAGAAATGTGTTATGTCAAACCTGCTCTCTTCTCATTTTGTTAAACATCCCCATTGTTCCCCAGTTGAATCAAACATGTACCTGCAATCATTAATGGCAAATAATGCACTTACCAGCCAGAAGGAATCATTTATCCGTCCACACGTTATTCCACAAGTAGATTTCCCTGTAGCACATCATTCCACTACTAATAGCAACACCTGCTATATTTCCAATCCAAAAAATATCAATTTTCCTAAAACCGTGAACTTGGTAAGTTCAGTACATGATTGTAACAAGATAACCGGGTTGGATTTCGGATTTACAACAACACTTTTGATGGTGATACAAATACAATGTTTATTGATGTATGACTTGAATGAGAAAAGAATATTGATTAATACGTGCGTGTATAAGATCCAAATATTGGACAAATTAGCATAATCCGCACGAACCTAATAATGCAACAAATATAAATACAAATAAATGACCTTACACAGTACAAGGACAAAGGTGAACGATTCACAGTAATTTCACACGATGAAAAGAATGACGTGTTTTACTCAAATAGTAAAAATGATGTGTTCACTCAAAATAATAAAAACAGGTATTTTACTCCGATAGTAAAATTATGAATTGATTGGATAGATATCATACAAAAATATCTTTACACTCCCCAAAACACTGGGTATAACAAACCACAAAATTAGCCCACGGCTAAAAGATTACATGCATGGAGTAAAACACTCCCGTCAATATCACACTTGGCTATCAGTCACACTGGTCAATCAAGCAAGCATCATTAGAGATGGTCACCGACCACCATTCAATTCCTTGGTCAATCAAGCAATCAGCGCCCACCAACTCGGTCAGCAACGCCCGATCACCTGCTACTCGGCCAGCAACACTGTTCACTCAGCTCTACTGCTGCTATGGTTCAGCTTTACAGCTGCCACGGTCAACTTCCTATGGTTAGCTCTGCAGCTGGTACCACGTCGACTATGATCAGCATGAATCACTCTGATCAGCTGAAGCTACATCTAACACCGTGTACTATGCATGACATGGGCATATACGATAACACGTAATGACGTTATATACGGTAAGTTATACAAATTACATTATCGGTACAACATTACAAAATAATAAACAGGTTCAGAAGTGAACCCGTGTCCGATTAGATTCTTATGGTACTAAACGTTTCTTAATGAAATGCAACTTTATATTTGCTAATATAAATCTCTTGCTAAGTCACAAACAAGAATAGAAAACATTTGCGTTATACTACGCAAGCGAAAGCTATATTGAAAGCATAAAAAAATAAGTGTGGTAGATCGTACAATAGCTATAATATACATAAGAAATTAATAAATAACTTACATACCTCTACAGCTGGAGATGTGCGTGTAAGTCCCTAAGTAGACTGCTTACTCACAAGACTTTCCGTAATGTGAAAATATCGTCTTACGGTGAGGTATTTATACACAGACGATGTAGACTACATCGTCTGTGCGCTGGATGAACCGAACTCACTGTTTCGAAATAATGTACAATATACATAAATCACCCTCGGGTATCGTTGTACACAAGAAACGAAACCCGAGTACATGTATTTAATAAATAAAGGGAGTTATACAATTCCGTGACAATGATCATAGTTTTCTGCTAGGGTCTGTATTTGGAGGGTCTTCATACACGGGGTTAATTTTACGATCAATATTAATTACAACACCAGTATGTCACACACAATTTCCTCTCCAAAAAAGAAAAAGAGAGTTGTATATACAATTGTGACACAGATCTCTAATTACCCAAGCATAATCCAAGCACGGTCACTCATGCTACTCTTCGTTATGGCCTATATAGAGCTGTATACCCAGTATAGTTTCATTATTTACAATATAACTTTTCTAAATTGGAACTGATGAAAATGAAACATTTTGTTGAAATAAATATTAATAATTTATTGTTAATTTCATATAACATCCCTGATGAAAATGAAACATTTTGTTGAAATAAATATTAATAATTTATTGTTAATTTCATATAACATCCCAATATTAAACGTGATAATACCACAATACTATCAAACGTTTTATGTTGTTTTTTGTTTGTTCACGAGTAAAAATTGTGTATTTCGGATGGCTCGGTCACGCCAGAGACCTCATTAACATATCTGTATTAATGCGCCGCATGCAAACATTTGAACTATATTGCAAAAGTGAAAAGTTGCTTTTACCTTAAAGGAAAATATTGGGTGAGAAAAATAATCTACGTTGGGGTTTGCACCATGAGAAGGAAATCCCAGTCGCGTAGTTACATTATATGTCTCCCCAGTCCGCAAGCCTCGTGGGTGGGGGGAGACAAATAATGTAACCGCTTGACTGGGATTTCCCCCAGCATAGATTCTATTAGTATCAACAACTGTCGATGTGTCTAAGAGCATTAAGTTCACTGCATCAATGATCTAGGTCATGAGAGACAGTCAAAAGCAAACTTTGTGAATTTTTAGGTCATCTGCCTAAAGGGTTTGTGAGTTTAAAGCATGGCTCTTAATTAGTTCTGCTTTCATTGTTAATCTGTCATCATTTAGTTATTAGCTGCTTCTTAAAACCGACCGCTCCAGTGGCCTAGTGGTTAGAGCGTCCGGCCCGGATGCGGGAGGTCGCGGGTTCGAAACCCGGCCAAGTCATACCAGAGACTTTTAAAAAATGGTATTAACAGCTGCCTCGCTAGGCGATCAGCATTAAAAAGTTAGTGTTATGACTGGTTGACCTGGTGTCAGGATAATGTGACTAGGTGGGACATCATGCTACGTGTCTGCGGCATGATGCCCCAGTTTGACTAGACTTATAGTCGAGTATGTGTCCAGTTTTGGGAAAGCAAGTTTGGATACATCGCAAACAATATACAGCAGAAAATAATGGACACACTGAATCCACGGTAAAGAACAACCTTCAAACATACGAATGTGGTATAGAGTTTACTCAAAAGTAAACTCTAAATCAACAGTCAAGAAAGTGTTATGGAAAACAAAATAATGTGGTACATATAAGAATGTTTGGTCAGCCCCAGAACCTGAGCTAACATTTAACGTATATAGATTAGTGGTGGGAAAAAAAAGACAGGTTAGTGTGTAGAATGTTTCAAGAGTTCACTGCAGTCATAAATCTTGTGATTCCTCAAATGATATTACGTGAAGACAAATCCTACAAATGATTTTATCTTGTAAATTTCTAGCTGGACTCTGTCCAGAATGTTGAAAGTACAAATGCTATGATTTAACTGTTTCTGATTTTCTAGTCTTGTACATAGTCATATTGATTAAAATCCACATTTCAAGAAACTTGCTGCTTCTGCAGTCAAAACCATGCAAGCAGAATCTTTAAAACAGCCTTTGCACCTAAATTATTTTGTTTCACATATCTAGCTCTGGCCTACATAGTTGAGGAAACAACTGGCATGTGTGTTTACGTAAATTAATTAAACAGTTATTTCCAGTACATAGAATAATCTTTAGAAGTTGTTATTGTTGGCGATATTAGAGACAAGATAACGCAATAAGTGGAGCTAATTTGAAGTAGTAAATTGTATTCAGTTTTAAAGGGAATATATATATTTTATACTTGAACTCTGACAATATTTGCCAGCCTCGTCACCTAAAGTATACTTATTTCACTGTATTTTGCTGTGGATATTGAAAGTGTGTGTGGGCAGGGCCGTAGAGAGCGATCACGGGTCCTGGGGTAAGAAACATCCGGGCCTCTCCTAGTTCTTGTTCAAACAAAAATTTTCTTTTATAAAATTAAAAAGTGTTATACGTAAATTCATCATCATTATCTGTCAGGCCATATGTCTGTAGTTATCAAAATGCAGATACGCCATATCTAATAGTGTGAAAGACTTGCTTACAATGTTCATTTCCGTCTTCTTTAGCCGTTATTTCGCTAGCTACGTGTAAATAAATTCTCATCACCTTATTTGAAATTACGTAAGTATCAACGCAACGTAATGAGCTGTGCATGTGAATCACGAAATGTGAAGCCGTTGATCGGTATATCCCCGGTTGTTGCCTCACCCGTCTTGTTGGCCGTGTGTGAGTCTGATCAAAGATGTAGTAATCATTTACATTTTAACAAATCAACTTCCAGACAAATCATTACTGAGATCTTAAAGGTTTCATTTAACATATGAAACACAGATTGTATATCAGAAACAGTCAAGGCTGTTATAGAAATATGATATCAGGATGTACCCCGTATAGTCCGCTAGCTTGATGTATGTAGAGGACAGCTCTTTTTATCAGAAGAATTTGAATTTGGTGTGGTGTAAAGCAACCATTAAATATTTAGCCTAAAAATTTGTTTGCTATAATTGCTAATTTCTCCAATGTTGCTGCCACCACCACAACAGCTGCAACAACAATCTAGTATATATCCTAAATAATGGTATCCATTAGTAATTTCCCTCCCAGTGTATTTGCCCCAAAATGATATGCCAAAGATTTTAATTTCAATTCAGATGATAAATTAAAAGACATTGTAGTTTTACCAGTAATAGCATACCATCAGTTTGGTGTGCAAAACACGTCCACTCGATTTTGGACCAGGATGAGATGAAAAATTTATGGCATACAACACATACATAATATCTAGCATTTAGGACCTAAGACCGTTTAATTCTTTTCTGACCATTTGGAGAGTTGCACTGATCGTCATTTATTACTCAAGGTTTTATTGGTTTGCAATAAAACTGCGCTTCACCATTTCTCTTCTGGATTTTACTGTCAGTGCTTCTTACATGTATGTGGCAATGATGGTTTGCTGTTCACTCACAGTGTAAGACTTTCTTATGTGGTCTGTGTTGATATTATGTCCGACTACATTCGTTCAGATCCAAGACCAAACACAATGAGATGTGAAATGTTCAGGTCCTCTATTTATATTTATTTGGAATAGCATGAAACTTCAGAATTGTGTGTGTTTAAGCTAAAATTTACCTAGACTAGGGATTGTAACAATATTGGACACATCAAAGATTCAGCTTGCGTAGATTACATTTTTAAAACATTACCTCACTTAATGAAGCATTGATCCCGGTATGGTCGCAATCAAATACCAAATCATGTGATTTACGATGCGAAATAAAACAAAGAACCATCTTTATTTTTTAAAGAAAAATAAACCAATTGCTAATTTACTAAGACATTCCATTGTACTGATGCTTAGTACATCAGATCTTTGATGGTGCTGATTACCTTGATATACCGATACACCATGCTCAATTGATGAAGCAGTAACACTGTATAGTCACAAAGAAGTAACAAATACTGTGATTTAAGATGAAAAATAAAACACAGAACCAAGTTTATTTTCTAGAGAGTCTATACAATTTGCAAGCTTGATACAATAATTTCTTCTTTAGTTTTGATGTATGATATATCAGAGTTATCGTAATGAGGTATTTTGCACAGGTTGGACGAATTCATGACTTTTGAAAACACTATGCTGAGTTAATCAAGCATTGATTAGTGTATGGGCACAAGGAATTATTAAATACTCTGATTTAAGATTAAAAAAGTAAACAACAAAAAAAAAAACAAGTTTATTTTCCAAAAGGAAAGTAAATAAATTCAAAATTTGATACATTAACATGTTAATTAGTTTTGAAGTATGATGGATCGATGTTACTTTAATGTGGTATTTTGCACACCTGGAAACATTTTTTTCCCCATGGAGGAGTGGCTATATTCTAATATATTAATCTTTATGTTAATGTATGTTATTCAAGATTTTTTCAACATTCATACCTTTATTATGTAAATGTTAAATTTCGGAGGAAGCGGTAATTTAGGATCTCATTAGTTCTGATGACCTCATTGAAGTGTGACTCCAATGGTTTAATGTTGGCCTGCACACAGTGCTTTTTCCCCACTTTAGATTTTTTTAAAATTATGTTCATTAAAGGTACTCTAAAATGACTTACATTTTTAACTTGCACGATCCAGTTGTACAAAAGATCATAGTTTTATTGAAAAAGCAGAGATCTCAACTCACGGCAGGTAAAACATTATGTTGAGAGTTGATCATAATTTTGCCTTGCTTGCAGTAAAACGCAGAAGATGGATCAGAAATAATACAGTTTTTTCTGCGACATAAGCCAATATTCTGCATTTTTTCACAAGCTGTTTAAAAATCCATTCTTTGACATAGTTTTATAACAGAGACTTATTTTCTAACAATAATCTATACAACAGTGTTGATAAGAGCCATACATCCGGCCTGTGCAATAAGTGGTGGGATTTTATTCTTAAGTATATAATGATAACGCAGTTCATGAGAGCAACACAAATGGCCTGTGTTATAAGTGATGGGGCTTCATCCTGACAGATGTTATGATAACATTGTTCTTGGCTTGTGTTGTATATGGGATAGGCTTATATTGAAGGATGTTCTGAGAAGATTGTGCCTTGACAACATATTTAGACACAAAAATAGAATATATGATGATGTGAAATTACTGTTTAATTAGTTTTCAATGGCCAAGAAGTAAACAAATTTCATTATACTCTCAGAATTTATTTTTTTCCGGGGGGGGGGGGGCTGTATTTCCTACTTTCAAAAGCAATTTGCTTACTGATCTTCATTTATTTGATAAACTGATCTTGTAGAATGATCTTGTGTGGACAAAACTTGTTAAAGACAACGTAAGTCACAGAGAATGAAAGTTTTGGACAGCAGGTTCTCCACATCTGGCAAAGAGACTGGCCCTGACTTCTGGCATGCTTATAAATATCCCAAATGAAAATGTGGCATTACAAAATACAACAATGACACCGCATGTGTTTAAATACCAGACAGACGGACCAACAGAAAGATGGACGGATACAAATCAAGAGGAAAAAAATATTAAAAGCAATAGTTTAAATGCACTAGATCTATTTTTGCATCTAATGTATAATTGAAAGGGTGAAGATTCTAGATAAATCTTGAACTGAAGAAATTTACATGCATGACAGATCTGCTGAATGTCAATGTACACTATATATAGCCAACATTTAGATTATTTCTTTGAGCCAAACCTGATAATTATGGCGACAGCCCCTGTGGTAATTAGCCACATTCTGGCCAAGCATAAATGTAGCAAAATTGATTTCAGTGCCAAAAGGAGCTACAAATGTAGGTTGTAATGTGTCGAATTTTGAAGAAGTACTGAATCTTCAAGTTGAATAAATTGTGCATTAAAATTTTATCATAGTCAAGCCAGAGAATTGTCTTTGAGAAAGATCACTTTGATATTTCCTTTATTTCATCTCTGAAACATGAAAGGGCCTACGTTAAAGTTCAGTAGAATTGACCGTAACGCTAGCATGAGAAAGTAGTGTAGGGTTACCAGCCATGACCGCGGTAGAGAACTCCATGTCAAATAATTGATCTTCAATGGAAAGCGGATTGCATCGTATTATAGGCTGTCAAAATCTGATGAAAGACATGATTATTCTGGGGAAGATTTAGGAACAGTTGCTTTCGATTGGTCAGTTAAAATTAAGGTGTACACTTTAGAAATAATGGGGAATTTAAGGTAGCGACTTGGCTCAGAATTCTTTGGTACAATTTTGCTTGCGAGAAGTCGAATTTGAGACTCCGGTGGAAAAACTTGAGAATAGAGTTTTCCCTCGTTAACAAAGTAGAGAGACCAGATAGCTGTCTTGAAAGGAAAAGACAGGCTATAGTGCTAGAACGCACGATTGTGTGGAAAAGAAACAGCATTAAGTACGCAATTTTAATTTCCATGTAATTTTCTATTTTTGTTGTTGGTTCTATCCAAATGTGTTTGATATTCTTATGATCCATGCCATGTATCGTTTATTCAATTTCATAGGACTCTGCTGATATGTTAGAGTGGTTATGCAATTTATTTCTTTAATTTTACTGTTATTAGTTCATTCATAGAATTGACGGATTGCATGTAATCCAAATATTCAAATGTATAGTATTTTATGGGGATTTATGAATTAATTTCCTTTGTCTGTAGGATGATACTGTTTATCGTGAGTTAATGATAATTGCATATTTATATATGATTTTGCAATGCTCAAATGATCTTGCAGGTTATTGGTTACTGTAAGCTAGAATTTAGTGAATCTTATGCAATAGTAATCGAGCATTTATCTTATTGAGTGGAAATGGTTAGCCAGATGTAAGAAGACATAGTAATGTATGCTGATATATACGGCAGCATTGTCTGTATACAGCACGCGTGTCAATTTCTAATCAATTGCCGCGTGGAGCGAGAGCGATGAACTGTTTAATTAAGGTCAGACATGGTATATTGCAATGGTCATTTGTAACTATAGATAACGATTGTACCTCACCTCAAATACAGTATATTTGTAAGGACCGTTAATCGTTGGGGTCACATTACGTCAGAATTTATGCAGTGTGAATAGCTATTTACGTTTCTGAATAACGGAAGTGAGAGATTTTATATATACGGATAGGTGGTGAAACGTATATAGCTTTAGTCGTAATCTTGCCATTTAAGGGAACATTTTTCTATATTCCTCCCGAGAACCCGACGAGGACAGTCCAAGAGGGAAGTCCGCAAGTAGAGAGTTCAGAATAGAAGGGTCAGAGGAAGGACCAAGCATGCACGCTAGATGTGGAATACACAAAGTCAAGAGAGAACGACACCAGATGATGCAAGTCGGGCGTGGACATTGTACTCTTTTCACCACTCGTTACTATGATGAACGAATCCGTAAATTGAACACTGCCATTAAATTCCATTAATGTAAATCGGTTGGATTGTAATAGCAATTTTAGTTTATGTATTAATTAATTTCATTCATTTTATTTTTATTATTTAAGGGGGCTCGTATTTGTTTTATTTCTTCTCAATAGTCTTGCTCAATTCTCTGTCAATGTTCTATCTATCTATTCTCACTGGGTAATAACATCGAGGGAGGTCACCCTCTAGATAGCAATCGCCAAATCAATTAATAGAGTGGCACACACGTCCACGTCTCACGTCCCCCCCCCCCTTTACATAGGTTATGAAAATGGACATTACAGTGGCTAGCCAAATTTGGCTAAACATACAGTTATCCAAAATTTGGCTTATAAGAGCCATACCAAAAGAGACAATGCAGGAAATAGCCAAAGTTTGGCTATGCATTGATTTTTCTAAAATTTGGTTGTTGCTGAAAGGTCATACGTGTACGTTATGGAAAGAGACAATGAAGTTTACAGCCAAATTTCGATAATCATACAGTTAACCAGATTTTGTTTTCTAATCGCCTTCCGGGTTATACAAAGAGACATTGCAGACACTAGCCAAAGTTTGGGTAAGCATACATTTAAAAAAATGTGGTTCCTACCTAAAAGCCTTACAAGTAGACATTACGACCAAATTTAGGCTAAGCATACATTTAGCCAAACTTTGGTGTCTGCCTCGCAGCGAAAACTAACGGTTATGAAGAGCAACTTCAACTTCGCAGTGAATGGCTAAATATTCTCTAAGCATGCGTTACGTTTGAACTAGCCACATTAAGTATGGCAATATGGATCCTTTGCAAACATTTGGTTTATTTGAAACCTGCCTGGCTCCTTTAACAGAAATTAACATTGTTATATAATTAAGTATGTGGATTTAATCAGACATGGGTTAAAAAGACTAAAAAGATGCTAATGATGAGCTTTTTATTACTTTGGGTTAATGACAGGAGATTTTAGCCTACAGTAGAGGCCTGATTTGATTAAGTGGAAAAGCTGAAATGAAATCGGAAGCTGTTGTTTTCAAATCATGTTAGGAATCATGTTATCTGAAACAACAAATGTTTGACTTTATCAGTTTCGTGGTACGTTTATGTGCTTAACAGATTATTTCTAAACAGAAATGAAGAATATATAAACAGGGATACAGTAACTGTACCTTTAAATTAGTCTTTTAATGACTTAATTTCTAAAAACGGCATCTGGGCATCATACAACAATTTGAAAATAACCCTTTTAAATGGGAAATATTTGCTATACGGGGATATCCCTTTAGACTTTGAACCACTTCCAAATATTCATTTTATGTAACTCCAATCAATACCTTTCCTAACTTCAAAACAGTATTTTTATGGCTCAATTTAAAAAAAAAAAACAACAACACAAACACAACATGAAAACAATGGCATACGAGCATCACACTACATGGAATAACCCACATACCATAGTTATTCGCTTATAAGTCGAGTCAAAGTGCAAGCAAGAAAGATCATGCTCTGACTTAGCATAAAGCACTTGCAAATCAGGGTCATTGGTTTTGTTCTACTGATTACTACTAACAAACTGCACAGACCGAGATCTGAGGGGTCACGCTACCAGGCGAAGTTGGCGACTAAGTCGCCTAAAAAAAATGCAAACTTCGCCTACTTCTGTTAGGAAAGCGAAAACAACTTCACCGTGTGGTTGTTTTTAGAGAAACACTGAATGACCATCCTTTCTGATATGCTCCCTCGCCTAAGCCAGGTTATTTCCAGTGTTACGTTACAGCTCAAGGCAAACTGTAGGTAGTCTGGTTCCCTGCTTTGTATGCTCCCTGCGTTGCACTCCGCGAAGTGCAACGCAGGGAGCATGCTTAGCAGAGAACCAGACTAACATACAGGCTTCAAGCCATCAAATAGTTGGTGTTGATATTAACTGCGCTGACAAAGAAACTCGAACATTCACAGGCATGTATTTTGACAGCTGATTGACTATTAATCCTTTACGGAGTAAGTTAGCAACTATCACTGCCCGATTTCCGCAAGTTATCCTTTGATGATAAAAACATACAAACTTATGTTTCGAAACTTAAACTTATGTAAATAGCAATTTGTGTTTTAAGAATAGAATCGGTAACACAAATATTTTAACTGCCAAGTGTACATTATTTGCTTCATTAAAATCAGTTTTGGAACCATAAGTGAATCTGTCATGGGGAAAATAATGGCGGACATTGCTGTGGCCATTTGAGCCCCTGTGGCTGTCTGGGAAATATTATTTTATTAGACTGTCTCTTATCGAAAACCATTTGGCAAATATATTCAGGAAAATAAACAATACATAGAATGCAGATTCTAAATATTACGTTATTCAAGATTTAGCTTTAAAATCAAATTATTTTGTCAGAAACGTACAGGACAACGCTATGATGTGGAATTCAAGAGACGCTGTACGGTCAAGGTTGTATGCTGAGTTCACTCATTTGTGTGAAAATATACGAAGAAAACAAAACAGTGATGCACATGCTGTTTAACTAATGAATAACGTTACACCAAGTGCGTAGACAAATTATAAAACCTTATATTTGCAATCCTGTCAATGGACTGTGCAAGGAAGCTATAAAGTGGGTGGTTATATTAAGAAAACCCTCTTTCTAAATATAGATGCACTTGAATGTTGGCTGCGTCGATTCGATTGGAAATAAAGGGCTTAGTTTATTCACATACCGACTTTCATTCTTCAGTGTGTTATCTATGGACAGTTATAGTAATGTTTTATCGGCAACAAGGAAATTACGACAAAGAGTATGATATGAAAGATGCGTGCATTTGCTCTCATGTACATGGTACAGGGGTTGTTTCAAACAAGGTTAGAAATCTTTTCAAGTGCCATTTTATAGTGAAATTTCAGAATGTAACAAGAAAAATTCTTGATTAAGGGTAGTTGATTAAGTACTTGTACTAACTTGCAATTACAATACTGTAATCTAGTTACTCATTTAAAATTCATCGCAGTGTATAGCTTCTGTTGTTCTCTTTTAAATCATATTGCCAAAATACACTGCATATGAATATGATTTTAAACATGCAACAATTGTGTTTATAATATAGATCCAACCCATAAGATGTTCTACTTGAAAATAAAGTATTGCTTAAAACTAATGTTAAATGCAAATATGCATACTGGGAAATAGAGGGCAAAATTGAAATAAGAGAATGAAAAGAACAGGAAGAGAGAGAGAGAGAGAGAGAGAGAGAGAGAGAGAGAGAGAGAGAGAGAGAGAGAGAGAGAGAGAAAATTATAAATATACACCAGACAGAACGGAAAGTACAATCCCTGGATTCTATAGGAGAATGCTTGATAATTGTAGGCAGAATTAATATTTAATACAAATAATACTATCATACAGGTAAGAGAATTTTTAATTCGAGATTCGAACCCAGGTCCGCGGGTAGACGGCACCCATCGCTTTACCTGCACACAACAGTCCATATTCCATCACGACCACACATCACCAAAAATGATCCAACTGAGTCTATGTTATATGCACTCGTGTGTAGCAGACCACTCGCATGAAGACCTAGCAATTAATTCTCATCTATCTATCTATATATATATATATATATATATATATAT